>CABFVX010009625.1:0-17566 GCA_902151425.1 Timema shepardi
CACTTCCTCTAATTCAACCTTTCCAATTCCTAATCCATTAGCGTAATTAGTACTTAAAGCGTATAACCTGAACGGGTAGTAAGACGTGGAGCTAAAATAATAATAATAATAAATAATCAGGAAAGTGATTCGCTTGGTTAGTGGGTCATTTTCACCTAGCAACAGAGCCGGTTTTTGAAAAAGTAGTTCTACGGAAACATGTTTTATATAGAAATAGCACTGTATACATTCCAGACAATAAGGTTGATTCTCACTCAGCCGGTAAGAAAAGAGAAAATAAAAGAATAACGTGGACCGTAGGAAGGTTACTCGATTATTTTTATTCAATAATAATTGTGCCCAAATTACTCATCATTAGCCACCACAGTCCCCCAAAATGCACAAATTCACTTTTGTTTAAAGGACTAACTAAACAATGCACTCAACTCTTTGATAACTCACTTACAAAATATCGGCAAATCGAACAATTATACATAGCATGTTGCGAGTCAAAATGTATCAAACACATTTACACCAAATGTAACGTGATGCGAAATTTTGCCTCGAAATAAAGTGGCACGAGTCAAAAGCTATATTTGCTGTGTGGCCAGATTAAGGTTAGAAATTTTAAATTTATCTAACGTAATAAGTAGACCAATTAAAAATGTCGATAATTATTATGTTTACATCGTAAGTAGACTAAATTGACATTTCTATCCGTATGAATAAACGTTCACACCAAACAGATTGTACGGTTCTTCGTAATGTGGGGTATTTTCGCTTTTGTAAATCAATGTATTGTGAGCTATGGAGTATTATTCTGTCGCAGAAAAATTCGAAATTATTTTAATTTATGGTGAATGTAGAATAAGAGCTAATTATACATACTTAGTTATGCACTAATACAATACATACAGACGGCATACATAAAATAAATGGATTTGAAAGCAAATAATAAGTTCGCCATACTTGGTGTAGGCTTCCTCTATGAGAACATAAAAAATGGTGTAGGCTTCCTCTATGAGAATGTAACAAAAAGATAGTGTAGGCTCCCTCAATGTTTCCTTTCGTAAATTTGTGTTTGTAAAAATCAATCAAACAAAAGCCAATTGTAAGTATAAAAACTGTATTTACACAATCAAAAGTATTGTAGGCTCAACTTTAGTCAGATTTTATAATGAATACCTTTCTGAAAGGCCTTTTTACCTAACAGAACTCCATGTTGTATATTAGGATTCTGTAGGAGAAAAGGCCTTCCACCTGGTTATTTGTAAGACAATCAGACCATGCATATAAATTAGGCTATCACCTGTATCGCCGGGTACGTGGAAGTTTGGGAGGTCAGGGTTCGAATCTTAGCCGGGTTTATTGAGGATCTCTCTCTAAAGAGGCTTCCCTCCTCTAAGCAAATCGGATGCCCTTCCAATTAATTCAACATTCCTCCTTCCTACCCCATTAACGTAATTATAACTAGTATAACCCGATCGCGTAGGAAGACACGATGCTAAAAAATCTATTTATATTTAAATAAATGAAAATTAGGTAGTTATAATAATATTAATGGGGAGAATAAAACAAGAAATTATTGATGTTTTAATTTACTGATATCTATACCAATTAATGTTTAGGTGAATTGAGTTTTAAATACTATTTTTTTCTGTGCGACGTTTGTGATGTCCTTTTTTGTCATCCGGCCTTTTCGTCCAGAGACTAGAAAGGTTGAATTTATAGTAAATGTACATGAATTTGCGTCAAGGGAGAGTGAGAAACCCTTTGGAGGAAAAATACCCTCAGTACACCTGACTGGTTCTCGAACCCCCAATATCCCTCCCATCAACATTCCAGTACTATTGTGAGATTTAGACTATTCGACCACCTAAGCAGTTTTTGATAATTATTAAAACTAATCACAATTAAAATATACAAAACACATTCGGTTGGACCTTATAGTTTAATAATTTGAATGTCGAAAATCATAATTAAAAAAACAACAAGTACATTACAAATTTTGCTTTTACTCTTTCACCCGTGACTTGTGAGAGTGAAGGCTGAGGGCCAGTTTCATAGTCAAATTTAGTACGCCTCAAGTGCGGCGCTACACTAAATACAAGACGACACCTACCTCAACTCGAATGGAACGGGCCGTTCTCGCATAGGAAACTGGCCCATTCCATTCTGGTTTAGGTAGGTGTCGTCTTGTACTTAGTGTAGCGCCGCACTTGAGGCGTACTAAACTTGACTATAAAACTGGGCCTAATTCACACAGAAAGCTACGCTAAACTATGCCTCGCTACGCCGCGCTATATTTGTTCCCATTGATGGCCGGGCAATTTTTCCATCTCCCATCTTGAGCCATCTTAAGTTGCGCGTGCACATAACACAACTTGGGTTCCGTGTTGAACAGACGCAGCGCTGGTTTGGTGAAAATAATTAAAGAAGTGTTGAAGATTTATTTTCAGTTTGTTTCGCGTATATTTAAGTAATATTCTATTTAGGATCTATTTTTAATAAATGTTTTTATATTAAAATGGAATCGTTAATTAAACAAGTCAAACCTCCACCTCCTAAATTTGCAGCATCTTTTCTTCCTCAGTATTACCATCTGAGCTCAACCAAGACATTTTGGAGAACGCCATCATAGCTAAACTTCACTGGAGCAGGCCAGAAAGAAACAACACTGAATTCGGGGGGAAAGAGGGACCATTGCTTAGTTTAGCTTAGCAATGAGTGTGAAACCAAATTTACAAATTCTTAGCACAGAATAGCACAGCATAACTTAGCTTAGCATCTGTGTGTATAGGCCTTGACGCGTGGGAAAGCATGGATGACGACTTAAGGGAAGCACGTTTACAGTTTTTAATGTAAAAAAATCGTCAAATTAAAAATCAAATCATTCTCCAGTAGAAACAGAAGAGTTTAATTTTCTTCACGTGATGACCTCAACAGTTGTTGAATATCTGTCAAGGGTGTTCTGGGATTTAATTACAACTTTTTATCTTCATTTAAAAAGTCTGTCATCTAATGCCGCTATTATCACGACAGATATTCAACAACTGTTGATATCACCATGTGTGGAAAACCGGGATGGGTCAAATCCTGTAGTTCTAAAAAATTCTTGATTCCGAATCTCGAATCTGAATGTTACCTTTTCTTTCGAATATCGAATCCAAATTCGAATCTTAACAAATATATAATTTTAGTTAAAATGAAAATTTTTAAAATTGAATTTTAAAAAATTGCCACTGGCAAATGCTATTTTGTTTTTCATGGCGATTACGTCATAAAAAACAAAGAGGACACTTTTTTGTGTAAATTAATTAATTATATTAATACAATTGTGTCCCTTTTTGTGATTTGGTTATTCTTCAAACTTCACAAGTCTATATAATTATTTTTACCGGTGGCTTAAAATTGTTATTTGAAGTCAAGGTCTTTATATATTCCAAATAATCTGCTGAAATTTTTGCAAATCTCGAATCTATCAAGTACCGTAAGATTTTAGGTATTCTAGGAATCGAGGATTCAAACGTCCCATTTCATAAAATTAAACCCTGCATTTCTACCGAAGAAATATTTGATTTATTTCAACGAACAAAATTTTTTTCTACGAAAACTGCAAGAAACAACTTTTCCTGCGTCCCTTTCCGTCACACCTTAAACTCACCTCGCGACCAAGTACGAAGCCACAGTGTATAATGCCCCTCAATATCCTTCCCCGTGTGAGGGGGTAGTATTAACTCACCCTTCCAGCTTAGATATATCCTCACAAAGATTCAGGTAACAAACACTACTAGATTCAGCGAAGCTCCTAAGAACACTGGCCAAGGTAAGGAAGAAAGGAAGTATAGAAAAAAGAAAGAATTTGATCAGGAGTCATGTGATGGTTTCAGACTGGAACGTTACATAAGCACCGGTTCTTGACAGCAAGCTCCTAGGGCCGACCTTTCTGCTGCTACCCGCCACAGCTTGGCTTCCCCCCACCTCCCCTCACACACACACACACACACACACACATTCTCCTCACCGGACCTCGATTCATGTAATCCACACTTTTTTTTAGTTTGAAGAAATAAACTGGTCGGATTAACTTTATAACAAAATAGGTTCTTCATCCTCTCTAATTACATAAATGCTAGTTAGTCTATTTGTCAAGTAATTTTTTTAAATATTCTACTGTATTTCCTCCTCCCACCTTTATAAATTAATCAAAGACACTGGAATTAAGGGGGCATGGGTTCATTAACCCCCTTCCTGATTTCTTGATATGAGTTGGGTTAAGGGGGGTAGCAAGTTGTGCAGCGATACACAGATGAGTCCAATGAGTACTTAATATCATGTTTTATGTAGGAGAAGGAGGCATAAGTGTAAACGATTCATAGGCCAACCTTTAATCCAAACAAGTTATGAGGTTTTGATGGATAAAAACGACTCTATATTGGCACAATGAATTAAAAACAGCAATAAATATCAGGCTGAAATAGTGATGACTACAATTAGTAATATGTTCATGAAATTTGAATATTATTGGTTACTAAATATCTATTTTCTAAGGCTGAGACCAAGAACTTTTCTTTTCCTTGATTTTACTTTTCTTCAACCTCTTTTCAACTTTCTTATATATATATATATAAATCGGGTGTTCGTTTGAAAATCTCCACCAAAATATATTGAAAACAACGCACTGCAAAAAAAATATTTTAAACAAAAGTTGTTTGGTACTAAGGGGGAAGTAAAGTGGTAAGGCTGGTATGGCCTTGGGTGGCGTTGCCAAGGTGGCGTTAAGGTCACTTTGATCTTTTTAAATGAGACTCCTTATTTCTGATTACATATTCCTGTGGATCACGTTGTGCCATTTTCAAAATGATGGTTTTTAAGTTTTTTAGTGTAAAAACTATCCGGAGAGACGAGCCCCACCAGTTTCTGAGTCACCGGCACTGGGCGCGGCATTAGAATTTGGCCTATTCAAAAGAAGGTACAAGTGTTTGTTGTGCTGTGTGCTCTCACACGTGTGTTTGTTCACGTTTATGTGTAGTTGTAAAATAATTATTGAGAAAAACACTTTTTTAACTATTAAGTTTAAAGGAGGTTTTTGAAATCCTCTCCATTTTGAGATAAACAATGATATAGTATATTTTCAAATTCACTCATCACTTTTTGTAGGGTTGTTTTTATAATAATTGCCTCTACATGCCGTTGTTAGCCTTTTTAATTAACTCTTCGATATTTGCTGGCTTAGTCCCATAAATAGTGGACTTTAAATGTCTCCATAGGAAACTCTAGAGTCGTTAACTCAGGTGACCTTGCTAGCCCCTCAACCGGTCCTCCTCTTCTTCCAATCCATGGTTCCTTAAATCTGTTGTCTAACCATTGAAGAACAAGTAGTATATAGTGAGGGGGGCTCCATCTTGCTGAAAATGTAAAAGATCTTCGTCAAGCTCTATGTTTCCATGAATATCTCGTTGATTTTCTAGGGCATGCACTATAAGAATGTGACTGACTAGCTTCTCCAAGTATTTCCAAGTATTTTTTCTCCTGTCAAATTTCCGTCAGTAAATATCGGACAAATAATCGTGTCACCTAATATACCTGCCCACCAAACGTTTATTTTTTCTGGCCATTGTGTGTGTTCATCAATAAAAATATGAGGATTTTGGTCACTCCAATAACGACAGTTGTGTTTAGTTACAAAACCACTTAAGAAGAGAGTGCATTCGTCAGAAAAGTAGATACACTCTAAAAAATATTTAAAAAATTAACAAACGATTCTCATTCAATAATTCGATCATTTCTTCGCAAAACTGTACTCGCCTCATCTTCGCTTAGTGTTTGATGTACCTGTATTTTATAAGGATTAAATTTATTTAATTGTAATGTCTCTTGAACCGAACCAATTGATACACCAGTAGCTTTAGACACTTTCCACACTGAACTTTTGGGATTTGCCACATAAGTTCCCGAAATCAACACTCTAGTTAATTCACACAATATTGTAGGCTCAGCCAGTTTTTTTTTGTTTGCGACACATCCAGTTTCTTTACATTTTAAAACACGATCCAAAACATAGCTATGTGATAGGTTCTATCCTGGTACCTTTGGTTGAATGTTGCTTTCGTTCTTCGAGGACAATGAGCCTTGCCTCAGTACAGAGAAATCACTTCTATCTCTTTTCCAGACTGTAAACAATTTCTCAAGGTTGGATGTTAACAGTAGAAAGCATACTAGACAACTAATGGATTTATAACTGGTATTGATATTTAAAACATTGCTTTGTTTACGATCTCACACACATTTATTTGTACCTTCCCGAGCTCTTTTTTAATTACTTTTTATACACATACATCACATATACATACAGAGCCTATCAAATAGTGGCTTAGTGGTGATGGTGCTTATGTTCTCGTAATGTCTACTCTCAACTTAACTTAGTATGAACATGACGTAATCCACCCCCACAACCCTTTTTCCTTCCCAGCCTAGGGCCTAAAAGCGTACTGGTGACCCTGAAACTAATGTATTTATTTTAATACATTATATTCACGAGGGTGTTTTCAGGTTTATATTTAAAATAGAAAGCCGTCCATCCGAGACACACCTTCTGCTAAAAGAGAACTGCAGGCTAATAATATTAAACTTAAGGCTCCCATTACAATAATGTCCTGAAAAAACAGTTTAGTAGAGTTACTGCTGCTGTTAAAAGGAAAATAAAAATTAGGTTTTTCCTCATGTATTCATACCCTTTTGGGTTATACTCATACCCAGTTCCGAAGTTACGTGTGTAGGGTCGTTGGAGTGGCGCACTGTGTGAGGCACCCATAACAGAGGGACATGCTGAAGAACCAAGACATCGGACACCTCAGTTCAGTCGATAGAGTGTATACATACTGAGCCAAGGGTCCCGGGTTCGATTCCCGGCATGGTCGAAAATGTATCATTGATGAAAATATGGGTTTACCCTTTCACATTGATAAGTTAACGGTCGGGGACTGGATGTGGTGCCTGTCTTAGTTTAAAGATAGATTAAAATTCATAAGACGCTACATCAGGCATACCCAGCCGGTAGTGAAAAAATACATGACTCGAATAAAAAACTTACCTGGACCACAGATTTGAAACAGTAGTGGATGTAAAAAAAGAGGAGCCAAAACATTAAGTTTGCTTTCCACCATAGTTGTCCTCAGCCGTGTCTTGATTTTAGACGTAAAGATGACAGACACTGCCAGCTACCTTTAGCAATCTTCACAATACCTCATTCGGAACTTTCTTGCTATGTTATACATTCTTGTCCGTTCGCTTGTCTCTTTACATCTACCCCTTCCCCATAAACCCATGTAAATCACATCATAGGGAGTCTGAGGAGAGGTAAAAAAAAAATTAAACAACTGTTTGATTTTACACAAACGTTATAGTAACGAAGTAAAAGGAAGAAATAAGCTACATCAAGACTTCCTAGAAACGACTTTAACTAATTATTTCATGAAGGAAGAACATTATTGTAGGCACAAAACAAGAAGGCATCTATAAAAGAAAATTAAAGTTAATGCATAGACAAAGTATGATGTCCCTGTGGTTAATGTTTTCTTTCTAGTCGGGGTTTGGGGGGGGGGGGGCGGTGTTTGTCTGTAGGGGTCCGGGGCGATTGCAGGCACAGCGCATACGTGCTAATTACACTAATAGATTAGGGATGAGGAAGGTAGAGTAAAGGGGAAATATACCTTTATTTGCTTCGATGGATAACGGGACACCATTTCAAAAAATTCCCCTCAATACATCCAAACCCCAGCCTACCTATAACCGGAAAGCCAGACAAGTAGAAACTGTCGTTTATGTCAGTGTGACCACAGGTACAAGTAAATTTATATTCCACGTAAACCTGTTTTAATTAATTTTTTTTTGTAACGTGATAAAATACTGATTCTGGCGGATGTGGTTGGTAAGTTGATCCCTTGTGGACGGTAGCAACGACTGTACCTGTTGCCAAGGCCAATCTCATATGAAGGCCTTTTTACAAATTATAAACAATTTTTTTTACAGAAAACATTTATAAACGTTTATTATATTTTTATCAGTGTTATTTTGTGGGATTGATTATATCTATCAAGAGTGACAGTTCCAGTTCATATAGCTTGGCGTATGAATACGTGAAAGTAGATCTAGTAGCTTAGGTAGCTGTCAGATAAGATCCTTCATATGAACATTGGACGATACAGTCTAGATTTAGATGGATTTTTTTCTTTCTTTTTTTTAATCACAAAAGTTGCTAGATCTACTTTCACGTATCCATATGTCAAGTCATGTTACCTGTAGTTGTCACTATTGATTATCAATCCTATAAAATAACAATAATAGTATAGTAAAATGTTATCAATGTTAGCCGCAACAACCATGTTGGTATTTTCTAGAAGTTTCTTCCTACCAGAATGCTGCTTCATGCATCAAAGTTTGTTTTAACCAACTGTGGGATATTTAAACTTTATATGGCATTTTATTTAAATTTCCATATTTTAATGCTTACTTTACGTGTTTTCTTATAGAATAAGCATCCGAGCATTACCGATATATGTCCTAGGTTTGATTCTGGCTGAGAATGAGCCCGCTGGTGATAGTGAGAGAGAGAGTTAATAAATTAAGAACCTGTGTTTGTAAGTTGTTCTTGCACAACAGAGCTCCAATAAACGCGCCAATGTCCGTCGACTGCTCACGGCCAGCAACTATTCTAGCGGAGTAGTTGCCCGGTGGGCCGTTTGTTTTTCTCCTCGTTGGGATGTTCTCAAGACACTCTTCAGACGAATGCTTGTGCACTTATCTAAAATGCACTCTTCTCACTGTTCTCATAGGTTAAATTAATTAAGCTATGGATGGATAACTATGGTGATGGGGGAACAAATATAACTTTAATATTTGGGGGAGCAGGGGAACCGGCATAATGTTTGGAGGGTTCCTGAAAGATACATTATAATAATTATGACTGTATAAAAGCGAGAAATTTTGGTGGCGTGGTACATAATATTTTATTACTATAATATTTTATTACTATAATAAATCTTTTTAAAGTTATATAGGAGTTCTTTAACAAGCTCCAGTTGTTAATTATATTCCTGTCAAACGCACTCATAACATCTGCTAAGCTTTAATTAAAATAATTGTCATAGAGATCATACCTTTTTAACCATGAAAACCTAGTTTTTTAATAATAATTTTGTTTTAACAAACATGGTTAGTAGTTGGTAGCTGGTAGTTGGTTGGTAGTACTAGTTTAAATAGCGTAAATAGGAAAAATAACTACTGTACAACCAAATATTCAAATTCAAACAAATAAATTAAAATAATGATTTTAAACATAGTGCTGCTACCTACCGATAACTGTACAAGTTATATTTAGCTCCATCTACTAGTTGTTGTGGAAGTAAATCGTAATATGTAGTCATTGATCTCTAGAATATAATAACTGGTGGACATCTGTGGCTGAAATTTTCGAGCTATCGTCCGCATACAATTGTGTAAGGGAGAAGGAAACCTTCGGGTATTTCTTTTTCTCTCATACATACAAGTCAATGTGGCATTTCGACATTGTTCATTAATTTGATTTAATATATGATATATATCAATGTGTTATTAGTTAATTGAAATAAATGTGTTAGTAAAGGGTTTGAATAACATACCAAAATTCTAAACTCATGAGTTTTTTACATAAATAAGTTTATGTAGGCTAATTGTATATACTATTATTTTTGAAGGAAGTTCGATTGGAAGGCATTATCTCGTACCAGAATCTTACCCTATAGTAGTATTTAGGTAAGATAAAAGAGCGTCCAGAAGTAAATTTCTACTTACGCTTTAAATGGCCGTCCATCCTTCCAAAATACTAATATATAAAATGATTCTGGTACGGAATAAAGCCTTACAGCTCGGGATTCTTGCCAAAATCAGGGTATAGTAGATACCGTACTTCTTACAAGAATATAACTTTTTTTTTCATTTGAACGTAAAACTTCTACACAAAGCATGTGGGTCAAACAAATGTAATAAAGTTTTAAGCATACTTGTCCCACTATAGTTATCGAACTTTCAACATAATATAGTTTCTGAAAGCAATACACAAGATATGAGATAACGTTTTATATTTTTTTTAACATGGTAGTATAATAATATTTTGTACAAGCCTATAACCTAAATTATCCTTTATCATTCAAACAAATTTAGCCTAATCAAGTTTTAAGATTCCTTATTTCATCATATTTATCAAAATGTCTATGTAATATGGTTTCTGAAACCAATACCGTTAACAAGCTAATAGCCAACTTTAAATATATTGTAGTCTTGGCAGAATGTAAACAACATGAATGATAGCTACATATTTAAAGGTTTTAAAGATTTTATTCGTATCTGTAAAACTGAATTGTATGGGTATCCTTTAATGAAAATATTTCTTCAGCCAAGTGTTGTATAATACCTCTCTATTTTCAAACAATAACCCTATCAAATCTCAGAGGCATGTTTTCGCACAAGAACAGTGAAATAAACCGTTAAATTTGTACCTTCACATTAAAGCAGATGACAAACTTGAACATCATGGTTTGGTCCTTTGCAAGGGGCGTGTTTATGTCTATCCAGTATTATATATCAATCACTCACTGTATGTAGTTCATAATATAAAATACTCGAGCTTAATTTATTTTACAACTACAGTATTATGTTTTGTATGTTGTATTCATCTTACACTCGTTGTTATGGAAATTGTTTAAAAACTATGACGACAAAACTTCATTCTTCATTTTGATCATGAAATGAATATTGTATAAGTGTAATAATAGAATTCAATATGGAAAATGAATTTGAAGATTGGACTTTAATTTAAAGTCCAAACATCAACTAGTATAGGAGATATAAAACACACCGGATTAAGTAACTTAAATTTAGAATGAAGTGACAATTTGGGAACTTCACTAGATTCCCATGATAATATCAAAAGAGTTAAGAACATATTAAAATATACGTCACATATATAGATAACACATTAAAATACATATAATATAAACTTATGAGTTTAAGTCAAGTGTGAGGTTAAGGCAGCAAAAATACAGATTTAATTTAGGTTAGAATAAATAAATGTTTATAAATTAGAAAAATTATTATTATTAGCACCGCGTCTTACTACCCGTTCGGGTTATACGCACTTACGCTAATGTGTAATGGTAGGGTGATTGTGAGATGAAATGAAGGACCTACAGTTTAACGTGGAATCCGAACCATGGTGGAGACCTGGCATTCCTCACATTCACAAGATGTCTTGTCATAGGTGAAGAACTAGAAAAATAATGTGAAGTGAAGTAAGAATATAATATTGACTATAAATTTAATTCTCTTCTTATCTGGTCTTTAATTCCCTTGTTCCTTGTTCCTTAAATGCTGTACAAATTCCAGCCTCCACATTATTTTGCTAATTTATAAACATTTATTTATTCTAACCTAAATTAAATCTGTATTTTTGCTGCCTTAACCTCACACTTGACTTAAACTCATAAGTTTATATTATATGTATTTTAATGTGCTATCTATATATGTGACGTATATTTTAATATGTTCTTAACTCTTTTGATATTATCATGGGACTCTAGTGAAGTTCTCAAAATTGTCAATTCATTTCAAACTTATGTTACTTAATCCGGTGTGTTTTATATCTTATATACTAGTTGAGCTTTATATTAAACTCCAATTTTCAAATTCTTTTTCCATATTGAATTCTATTATTAAATTTAAGAAGCTGTTTCCTTACTACTTTTAATTATGTTTTTCAATTTTTTTTATAAGGTTGGCAGTCGTAGATATACCTTGCGTCAAAAGGTCGCGTGGAGATATATCTCCATCTTTCTAATTAAAGACTTCAGAGGTATGCGTCAAGAGTTTTACAATAATACCGCGTCTTTGTGAAACGAATTTTGGAAAAAAGGTTCTAGGATTAAAACTCAGCCCTCGTTTTAAATTATCGTTGAATCGATTCTCCAGATTTTTTTTAACTTTAATCGACTGTAAGTATCTCGATAGCGATGGATCACAAAGGTCGATATCTTACGTGTCCCACCCCCACCACCCGTGGAGAGCTCTTCCTAGTCTGTGGCAGTTGTGTAGTCGGCGCCCACTCTCATGCGTCGTCCTAGCCCAAAATAGGCATCGGCCGGTGACATCATGCACGGCTAGCTGCAATTCGACCTCGGCACCCAAGTCTCCGTACCGACACCCACCTCTAACCGGTTCGAGTTCCGGTCGTGACTTTTTGGATATATTTATGTTAATAAACATATTTCAGGCACTAAGGACTTGAATTTTATTTTAACTGGAACATTAACAAGTCCATGATTCAAGGATTTTCTTTTCAAGAAATGTCCCTTACCCCTTCTTCTCGATCTATGGATTTCGGATCAAGGAATCCCTCTTAGCCCTTCTTCTCAAGCCGAGGGTTTCCAATCAATGAATTCCCCTTACCTCTTATTCTCAATTTACGGATTTCCGACCAAGGAATTTCGTTTCCCCCTCATTGATCTGCGCTCTAACGTTGCAACCGAAACGTTATGGGTTTAGTTCAAACTTGATATTTATATGTAATATGGTCAGTGAGGCGTTTATTTTGATCAATTTTGTTGTAGCCTTAGAATTAAGGATAGTTGATTGATGATTGGGTTTTGAAATTTTGAGAATTTTTCTAAAATTATTCTAACAATTTTGTTTGTAATTAATATCTTGAGGGTTTGACAGGACAAATAGCATTGTATGCTCTATTTTCAGGTAAAAACTCGTTAGAGGGTGTTTACTGATGAGTTATGACATATTATGTTTTACTACTCTGTCACAGACTATAACAGACTGATGAACTATGTACGATTGTATTTTATGCTGACTCCGAGTCTGGTCGATGCACAGGTCAGTTCGATAAGTGTCTCCGAGTGCGAAGGTCAAACATTACGGTGGTTCCACCAATGAACTTATTAATACAATATGCCTATCATGCAGCAATAGTTCAATCTGTCAAAAATATATAATAGAGAGGAGCGTGGACAGTAAATCTAAAGTATTTCTAGTTAAAAAATGTCGCTTCAAGGTTCATCTCAGTTGATGTTTAGTCTAAAGAGTGAGGTCACTGGTAAAATGTGTAGATTTATTTGTCCACCGGGTCTTACTATCCATCCGGGTTATTTAAATTTATTTTCAATAATATGAGGATGAGGAAGGTAGAATTTAGAGGAAACGTAGACGTATTCTCGTAGAGAAAGAAGTGTTTTAAAAATAACCCAGCTAACCCAGCTGGGATTCTAATCCCGAACTCCCCATAATCGGAAAGCCAGACTAGACGAGCTTGACGTTTAGTCTACACTCCCAACGTAGCTGATTAGGATGGAAAGTTAATTTTAAGTTTATTGTTGTTACTATTATTGTTATTATTATTATTATTATTATTATTATTATTATTATTATTATTATTGGTGAGATGTTACGCACACCTTATGAACCGACGATAGATATCAGCACACTATTTATTAGCTAACCTAACCAAGTTCTAAGGATAGGCATCAATTCTCAAACAAACTCAATTACCTTTTTTGTAATTATAACTTTATTGTATTTATCAGTATTATAAATTTCATCTTTAACTTTAACTCATATCTTTAATACATGTATTTTAATATGTTTTTGTTTTTGGTTATATATGTGTTGCTCTGACTCACATTTTTAATGTGTTTTTATAATGTCAAGTATTATATTTATAACTTTTATTCAAAAAAATTATTTTATCACAATCCTTAGACTCAATGCACAATCTCTATTCCTTATCACAATCAATGATTTTACTTAATTCTTGTTTTATTAATAATTTTGCTAAATAGTCCATATACTCTTTATGACAAGTAAACCTAATTATATTATCTTTATAATTTATATCAATATAACTTAATTTTTGTCTTATTTTTCTCTTTCAATTGATTTCTATTTTTATCAATTAGAATATATATTGTTCCTTACTAAAACTAATTATGTGTTCTATGTAACCTAACGAAGGCAAACACAACCAAGGCCGTAGCCGGGGATGGGGTGGGGGAGGGGGTGTTTCAAACCTCCCCCACCCCCAAAATTTTACAAAAAAATAATATATGGCTTTATTTATGGTTCAAACAATATCAAAATTAAGGTACAAGTACAAATTAGGAATCTATGTTACCATAAAAAGCACTTCAGAGAGCTTCTAGAGGGGTATATTATTTAGAATCTGTCCTAGCCTTAAGCGATTAGGGGGTTATGTTTTCATAAAAAAAACTTCAGATAACTTCTAAAGGTATTTAAATATATAGATTTTTCCTAGTCTCCAGCAGTTAGGGGGTTATGCTACCATAAAAACACTTTAGAAAGCTTCTAGAGCTGTTTAATATTTAGAATTGGTCCTAGCCTTCGGCAGTATAGAGGGTGATGCTACCATAAAAACACTTTAGAAAGCTTCTAGAGCTGTTTAATATTTAGAATTTGTCCTAGCCTTCGGAAGTTAGGGGGTTATGCTACCATAAAAACACTTTAGAGAGATTCTCCTATCTAGAGCTGTTTAATATTTAGAATTGGTCCTAGCCTTCGGAAGTTAGGGGGTTATGCTACCATAAAAACACTTTAGAAAGCTTCTAGAGCTGTTTAATATTTAGAATTGGTCCTAGCCTTCGGCAGTATAGAGGGTGATGCTACCATAAAAACACTTTAGAAAGCTTCTAGAGCTATTTAATATTTAGAATTTGTCCTAGCCTCCAGCAGTTATGGGGCTATGTTGCCATAAAAAAAACACTTCAGATAGCTTCTAGAACTGTTTATGATTTATAATTTTTCCTAACCTCCATCAATTGGGGGATAGGCCTACCAACCCCTTAATCCCTCTGAAATTATTGGCTGACTACCGCCTTGAACACAACAACTAGTCCCCTGGTGGTTAATACATCAATGTGAAAGGGGAAGCCCCAATTTTTACCCAACTATCAGGTTTTTCATTCATACCGGGAATATAACCTAGAACCCTTTATATATATACATACACACACACCCTATGGATTGAGCTAATGCATCTGTATGATCTCGGATGGACAGCAAGTTTCTTGTAGAAATAAAGGAAAAACCAGACCCAACTGGGGATCGATCCCAGACCTGTCGGGTCATAGCCAGACGTGCTGAACGTTCGCCCAGCTCGGGGGACATTCAGTCGATGAAAGAGTCCTTGGGAGCGGGGGTTGGAAGTGGGTGGAGGAGGTAAGCGCCGCATTCGACCTACAAGCCGGTTTTGAGGGACTCGTTCACTCCGTGTAAACATTTGTTTGGCAGAGTGGAGGGTGACGCCCACGGTGAGAGACGCCAAGCGACGCTTTGGGTAAAGCCGATGAGGCGCGAAGACTCAATGGACGCTGCCCCCCTTCTAAACCCTCCCCTACCGACCAGTCGGAATAAAGTTCAGTCAAGCCGGACAAATACTTTGTACCGCCTCGGTAAGAGCTTTGGGACGGTGGACATTTAGAGCACGCTCTACAAAATACATTGATTACTTTATTATTAGTGCTATTTTATAATAATTTATTAAATATATTTTGGAGAGAAAAAAATCTCCAGCTATTTAAATGGAACGATTGGTATCGAGGTAATATCTTAAGTTTTAAAGTTTACATTAAAATTTAATTAATTCCAAGGAATATTTTCTTTTATCACCACGTATCACTACTACCCGTTCGAGTTCAATGCATGTACTGATTAGGATAATGTGTTTAGCGTCAATGATAAGGAGGGTTGAATTTATTGAAAGTGTGCTCACATTTGTGAGGAGGAAGAGTGGCAAACCATTTTAGGAAAAATTATCCTCAGTACACCCGACCTATATTCGAACCCCGATATCCCCTTATTTGGGAGTCTGATCTGTTGCAAGAGCTACGCCTTCCTTAGACCATTCGGCCAACGAAGCCGGTCTAAGGAAGTTAACACCAGATACAGTTGCCCCACGGCTTCTTTGGTGCTGACTGACAGCTCACAGCTGACTTCTGACAGTCAACATTTAGGTATATACCTACATTTTTACTGTCATAAGTGGCAGCTGCTAAACACATGTTTTTGAAGATCATCTGGTTTGGCGTAGGGATACGTAATTTAGTCTGGTAACTTTTTAAAACTATCAGTCAGCACCAAAGAAGCCATGAGGCTACTGTACGTTATCAGATGAGTTCCGATAGAACAATAACAGCGATTACCGTTCTCTTTTCATACTGACATGTCGATCACCACGCCTGGTGGTTGAATGTGCCACTAACGTCGGATCTACTGTAGACCAAATAATGCATCCACTTTCCCTGAGATTTTCATCTCCAAGCAACATTATTTATTTTTATTTTATTTTCAGTTTATCACCGATAAGTTTATGAAAGTAGTTTTAAGATGCCGCATCCATCAACCCAGCCCCTTCACATGCTTAGTAAGCTAAAAGCCACCCCTCCGTAACATTTCTGATTGAAAATGTACCTTAAAAATATTTGTTACTACCAATGAGCTTCGACTTGTACCAGCGTGGTGCAAAAACTGGTACTGTTCGTTTGTTGATGGCAGTAAATCTGTTAAGATAATTACAAGATCGATACCTGCTTCGGTGGCCACATAGTCTAAGGCGCCACTCCCGCAATAAACTAGACTGCCGATGATAGAGAGATCGGGGCTCAAATACCAGTGGGTGTATTAAGTTTTTTTCCTTAATGGTTGTCCAATCTTACTCCGCGCAAATGCGGATACACGTCCTCTAAATCCAACCTTCCTTATCCCTAACACACTGGCGTAATTACTACATATGCGTATAACTTGAAAAGGTAGTATACTCTAAATCTAATAATTAGCACCACGCCTTACTACCCGTTCGGATTATACGCATATGTAGTAATTACGCTAATGGATTAGGAATTGGGAAGGTTGAATATAGAGTAAGTTAACCATCATTTGCGTAGCGGAAGAGTGGAAAACCATTTAGGAAAAACCACCCCCAGTTCACCTGAGCGAGATTCTAACCTCGATCTCTCCGTCCTCAGCAGTCAAAGCGGTGTTAAAAAAAACGGATCGTTAAACTAAATGGACTGCATTGCATTGTTAAATTCTTCCCATTTTAATTCAAGCTCAATTCTGAATGATTGTGTTATTTTTAAGGCGTTCAAATAAACAGTGGTTCACAAGAGCCCATTTAAATACCGATTAACCGGAAAATCTGATATACAATTAACCGGGATACTAAATACAAAATAACTCTCTAACCATGAATTGTATCCAAGTGCAGAGTTCTTCACTCTTCACTTGACAGAGAAATTTGTAACAGTAAAATGGTATGGTTTTCCTTTTAAAATAATAATGTTTCTATATTTATTTTTAAATATGTTAAAACCGTTCCGTTGGTTTTTATCCCAGTGTCTTCTAACGAGAAACACGGGAAACCGCATCACGGTGCGACGCCTGGTCAGAGCTATGAGTAGTGGTAGCGGTGACCTGGTACAGCCCCCTTATAGGTGGAAATTGATCACGTGACCACGCCTCCTGCTCTCTGATTGGC
>CABFVX010009626.1:0-17563 GCA_902151425.1 Timema shepardi
TACCATTACACATTAGCGTAAGTGCGTATAACCCGAACGGGTAGTAAGACGCGGTGCTAATAATAATAATAATAATAATAATTAAACATTAGAAACCTGTTCATACGGATCACGATTACCTTAAATTACAATCTATCCGGAACACTCTTTAGAATAATAAAAACCAAACAATTATGTCCTTGAAAATACGGTACAGTAGAGCTACAGTTGTGTTAATAGGTAGATTTTTTTTTAGCACGTGGTAGACCTTGCCTTTTTTCTATAACAAAATAAACCCTGAGCTTGGTCCCATTAAATTAGGGTAAACAATCTATTGGCACTTGCTGTAGGCCTAACAAACCCCGACAAGATGAAGGTACTCTAATTTCTATACATATTCGGGGATAAAATCTCACAATCACATTGTGGCTTGGCTTGTAGAACAATACCATGTTAGTTAGTGTCAACTATTTGATTCGTTAGAGTGAGCATACAATTTAATAAAGACACCAATTTTATAATTATTGTATTAATTGAGTTAACATTTCCATAGTAAAATTAATGTTAACATTTTTAACTTTTTATTTTCCCTCGACTCATCGAAGAGATATTAAGTATTGTGATCAAAATAACCGAACTCAAGGTTTTGATAAAAATGTCGACGTTTCGTGGCCCGCTGAAACAGAAAATGTGGTTTTCGCGATGTGGTCTGTATGTCTGTCCGTGTTTATGTGTCTGAGATTAGAACTTAAACAATTTTACCAATAGGGCTAAAACTAGGTATCTACTGTAAGGTTTTTATAAGGTTTCCCCGAGAGATTTTGGAATTTTATATTAAACCTTAAAATTAAGGGCTAAAAGAGATAATATCGATTTTACAGAAATCCACTCAAATGGTTTTAATTAAATTTTGTATCTAAACACTTTTTAACATTGTAAACAAAATGACTACTCTCGTTTTCGCATAAAAATGACTTTAAGGGCATGCGTAAATTTCGGATTTCGATCAAATCTCAACAACTATTTCAGAAACGAAATAACTTATAAGTGTAAAATGGTTGTTTTATTAAAAATATAACAAATTGATAGTATTTTTATAGAGCCAATAGTTTCTGAGCTATAAGCAAACATATTACATATTTTTTATGGAGCACTTTGAAACAATTCAACATAAATTGTTATGCTCTTTGGTGGAAAGATATGTTCCTGTTTTATAAATATTTCTATAACTATGTGTATTATTTAATTTCTGCTTTCTAATGGAGAGTTTCTGCAACAATACATATTATTCTGTTTCTCAAATATTAAGGTTTCTAATTAAATGTCTCTATTTTAAGATAAAAAAAGAGAAAGTTTGTGCGGTGCACCGTATACTTTATTTAAAGATATTTCGTTAGCATTGTAAGGAGGATAATTAATTAATAATGATAAGAAAATATAAAGTGAGAATTAAGCTGTTCTTTAGTAACGGTAAGCTAGTTTATTCATCTCAAGTTGTAAAAATTTATAACAAAGTTTTATAATGTGATGGATTAATTAACAAAGTAAAATAGAATCTCAAGCGTTTAAAGTTCAAAACTGACAAATTTTTGAACCTTACAATATTAAGGATCTATTTCAGCTTGTTAATTAATCCACCACATTATAAAACTTTGTTATAAAATTTCATAACCTGAAGTAAGTAACTATTTTCCTGTCACTAAAAACAGGCGTTCTCACGTTATATTCTTTCTTATCACCCATATAAAATGAATAGTTTGTTTATTTGTCTATCAAGAGCATTGTGCGATATCTGCCGCATATAGAAGGCTGACGTTTTAAAATTAGTTACACATGTGCACCTCAAAGCCGGAATTTTAAAATTTTGACTAGGCTCTTTTGATCTACCCAATA
Source organism: Timema shepardi (assembly GCA_902151425.1). Taxonomy (NCBI): domain Eukaryota; kingdom Metazoa; phylum Arthropoda; class Insecta; order Phasmatodea; family Timematidae; genus Timema; species Timema shepardi. Next base: position 1,873 of record CABFVX010009626.1, read on the forward strand.
AAGTGAAGAAATATTAACGCAGCAAGATAGATTAAGCACTACATCTCATGCAGTTGTGCAATGCGGGTAATGGTAGCCCTTGCGCACGAACATATGTACCTAGAAGTAGGAATTTTAATATTTGACTAGATTTACATTTTATCCTTTTTATTTTTGGGGAATTTAATATTCACACTTTTACCCATTTCTACCATTAATGCCCTTTTTTTCTCTTACTGCCCTCTTTATCCCTTTACACTTTTTACCCTTTTTTACTTATATTAAAAAATGTATTAAGTTTATTTTTGAAGTTTTTAGCACTTTTTAAATTTTATTTACCTCGTTTGCCTCAAAATATTGATACCAGGCAATACAGGGTATTTCAGTTAGTTATTGGTATTAACTTTTGTTTTTATATATTCACCCCTATAAAATTAAGAGGGGGGTCCCTGTGTATTGTTTAAATAAAGGTTGACTAGCCCCCCGGTATGAGGTGGATTTATTCCTCTTCCCCACCTGACCCCTTGCCCTCACTGCTCAATTAGGGCTGTCATATTTCTAGTTCACTGTTTACAGAGTCATGATCTTTAAGTCCTTAGTCCTTACTACTCCGCAGAAGTTGGATCAACATTAACTTTTCATCAACTTCGGGGGTCTTGGGGTAGATTGGTCGCTTCAGGAATAGATATTAGTAGGTTCAAACCCAGCCAGGGTCGGCGGATTGTTTTGGGTGATAAAAATCAGTAGCACAACTTCCTTCGGAGGGGAAGTAAAGCCGTCGATTGTGGCATGTAAAATAACCCTGGAAGGTATGTTAAAATACCTTTCACGACAAAGTTGGTTGGCCCTTTTCGCTATCACTCATAGAAATTCTCATGTACTGATATAATCAGTCGGTTCAGCAATGTGCACTTTTAATACCTCAAATAAATAAAATAAACTTAAACTTTATAAGAACTAGTCGATACGGACTGCTCAGAACTACCAATCACAGATAAGTAAATATGTGTTCGTGCGCATCGAAGTGAAAGCATCATTGACAGCGAAAGGACCCGTTGCTATGGCAACAAACACAAAATGAAGATTATAATTCTACGTACGTAGTTGTTTCAGAAATATTTAAAAAAAAACAGGAAGCGTGGCATCTCGGAAACAGTTTTCTGATAAATATCAAGCTCTCCGAAAGAGTGGTGTCGTTTTGGTAGGCCAAACTTCCCATGAGTGTTCTTTATAACCTCTGCTTCACAGATCACGTCTGCTTGAGTCTTGCTCTTTTCTTTTGAAGAGTTTTAACTGTACGTAGTCACCAACTTTCTCATTGGCTCGGACGGTCACGTGATTAAGGATACGGACTGTGGGGACGCGGTTTTCATTTCTAAGGACCATTAAGGACTAGGTAGGACGAGGTTAGATTGTGTTTGATATGACTTTGTAATGCTAATATTACACACAACTGTTCCCCCTACAGTAATCCCCTCAGCCCGCACCTTAGTGCTTCCAACCAATTCTGTGTTCTTGTCGCAGATAAACTCGGCATGGGCACTGAAAGCGCGAACAGGAGCCGACTGCCTCCCAACATTTGCTGACACCCTGGAGCTGTCCTTCAAGACGGGACCTGCCAAGTTCCAGAGGTTCTCCCGGGGGATAAGGTACCACAATGAACAGTCACAAATGATCGGAACCATTTAACGATTATCTGTGAAAATGTATATCAATCGAGCTTGACATATACAATGGAAGACTGAACAACTGAATACAACTACCTCACAACTGTCATGAGGGATTTAATAGCCGAGCTATTACATTTGTTAATAATGGTTATAACCGCATATTGATATCATATTCATTAAATCGAAAAATGACACATGGACATGAGAATAAAACCAGTGACTTTTAACTTAATACACCAATGCTCTGACCACTGAGTTTTATACAGTTAAATAACTCTAATATCAAGTTTTTATAATGATAATAATACATTTTAATGAGTTGTTAAATCATCATTCTTACATTTTGGTACTTGAATGGAAAAGGTACTGAGGTAAGTGGTCAATGGTAGGTTGACAGTCTACACTCAGTGGTCCATGGTAGGTTGACAGTCTACATACACCTAGTGGTGTGTGTTAATTGACAGTATACACCTAGTCGTGTGTAGTAATTGACAGTCTACACCTAGTGGTGTGTGGTAGCTGACAATCTACACCCAGTGGTGTGTGGTAGGTTGACAGTCTACACCCAAAGGTACGTGGTAGTTGACAGGCTACACCCAGTGGTTTGTGGTAAGGGTGAATTTGAGAACCACTGTGCTAGAATATATGGTTCCATCTACAATAGTCATGTAAGATCTCGACCCATTTTAAACTATGAGTGTTTGTGTGTTCCAGAATGTGTGTAAATACTTTCCTGTGCATCACGCAAATGGGATTCTGCTGTGTCTACTTTGTGTTTATTGCTGAGAATATGAAGCAGGTAATACAGTATGGACATCAGTTTAAATACATCACCATGTGGGTGACCTGGCGGTCTAGGGGTAAGATGTCGAACTTCTGTGCTAGGGTCCGGGGCTCAATCCTCGGTCCCGACAAAGATTTATCTGATTACCAAACCCTTCCTTCACCTCTGACAAGACGTGTATTAATCACAACTTGTGAATGTGGGGAATGCCAGGCCTCCACCGTGGTTCGGATTCCACGTTAAACTGTAGGTCCTCCATTTTATCTCACAATCAGCCTACCATTACACACTAGCGTAAGTGCGTATAACCCGAACGGGTAGTAATACGTGGTACTAATATTAATAATTACCGTGTGAACTGTTCTGTCTGAACACCTATAAACATCACCGTGTGAACTGGTCTGTCTGAATACCTATAAACATCACCGTGTGAGCTGGTCTGTCTGAATACCTATAAACATCACCGTGTGAGCTGGTCTGTCTGAATACCTATAAACATCACCGTGTGAACTGTTCTGTCTGAACACCTATAAACATCACCGTGTGAACTGGTCTGTCTGAATACCTATAAACATCACCGTGTGAACTGGTCTGTCTGAATAGCTATAAACATCACCGTGTGAGCTGGTCTGTCTGAATACCTATAAACATCACCGTGTGAGCTGGTCTGTCTGAATACCTATAAACATACACTGTGTGAACTGTTCTGTCTGAATACCTATAAACATCACCGTGTGAGCTGGTCTGTCTGAATACCTATAAACATCACCGTGTGAGCTGTTCTGTCTGAATAGCTATAAACATCACCGTGTGAGCTGTTCTGTCTGAATACCTATAAACATCACCGTGTGAGCTGGTCTGTCTGAACACCTATAAACACCTCTGAATGTTATTGGTTCTCATCCCATCAAGTGTAATTGTTGTTATGTTGCCACAGGTGATGGACGTCTATAATGTGACGCTAGACGTCCACCTGCACATGTTCATAATCCTACTGCCTATCCTGCTGTCATGCTGGGTACGCAACTTGAAGTACCTCGTTCCCATCTCGCTGGGGGCGAACGCCCTGTTGGCTGTGGGTGTGGCCTGCACCCTGTACTTCATCACATCGGACCTTCCCTCCGTGTCTTCGCGCAACTACGTCTCCAGCTGGTCACAGTTCCCGCTCTTCTTCGGCACCACAATATATGCTTTCGAGGGCATCAGCCTGGTCAGTACCCCCCCCCCCCTTTACTGGGGGGGACTAGCCCCTTAGACAATTGGGCAACTGTCAACTTGTGGATATAATATACTGACAGTATGTTCTTGTAGTCAACTGTCAACTTGTGGCCCCGTGTGGATATAATATACTGACAGTATGTTCTAGTAGTCAACTGTAAGCTTGTTGACCTGTGTGGATATAATATACTGACAGTATGTTCTAGTAGTCAACTGATGTTATCAACTTGTGACCATGTCTAAACACTCATATCTTATAAAAAATATGTTCGTGTTGTTATGTTGGTACTAGCTACCGAACTCTCATTAAATCTCTCGAATAGCCTCCCCAGGTAATTACAGATGTGCAAGTTGTGCAGATTGTAAGCTTGTGCGCTAATAGATAATTTAACCTCGCTCTTTGCAATGGAGTAACCTTGCAATTCCTCCAATGGGCGTGGTTCGGCCACGCATGGTTACCAACATACTGCACACTTAGAGGTTTCCTGTCTCCAGTAGAACAATACAACTTGTTTTGATAGAATAAAAATATAAACAAACTGATAGTCCCCCATCGCCCCGAAATTTTCCCAAGTTTATAACATTAAACTTAAAAATGGCCTTGTATCTAACTTAAAATAACATTCACGTTCCAAAAATTTGATAGGGAAGTACCACTCTAAATAGCTTCCAAAGTTAATCAGATTTTCAAAATAAGTACCCCAGGGTGGCACCAAATAACTTCTAATAGCATTAAATTTTTAGAATTTACTGGTATTAGACCACTTCAAATAGCTTTTAAAGGCAGTTATTTTGAAAGAAAAAAACCCGAAAAAACAAGCGAATTACAATCTAAATAAGTTCTAGAGCATTCCATTTTTTTTCAAATCTGGTGGACACTTCTTAAAATAGCTTAAAGAAACATCAATTTTTTTTTTAAGTTTACCAAAGGAGGACTATACCAAATAGTCTCTAGGAATATCAATTTTTTTTAAAAAATAATGGGGGAGCACTAATCTATATGGCTATTCAAAGTATAGTTTCCAAAAGCTCTCCAAACGAGGACAGTATCTTCTAGAAGTATCCAATTTTCTAACATTAACTGGAGGAGAGGAGGCTAGAGAGACCCTAAGAAACTGTTTTGTTACCTGCGCCCCCGCGCCCCACTCCTCTCGCACAAATAAAGCACCCCTACTAACAATGTTCTTATTTAGGAAGGTTTAGTAGTAAGTGTTAATCTACGATTTTGAAGATCCTCTCCCTGTAAATGAAATTCTTTCCACGTCCACGATCGTATATTCCATTCACGGTAGGAATTGACTTCTGAAAGGCCTTTTTCCCTACCATAAATCTACTATATAGTAGGATATTGGTAGGAAAAAAGACCTTTCAGAGAGTAATTCCTACCGTGAATGGAATATAGGCTAGCAAGGTTGACGTAGTGACTGACAGAGTGGTGGCGGCTTGCGTAAATAGCTGATACATATCAGGACGGTCCTTTCGAGAATATGTTTTAAAGTAGCATTCCGTGTTTGTATAAACAATAACATATTATCATATTAAATATTATCTCATATTTTGTTTATATAAGGACTTTGCCTACTTGTGACGTCATGGCAAGTCAAGATAGAATTTCCCAGGTTAATGTATTTACGTTTTATTCGTCGAGCTTTAATTATACAACATTGAAAAAAAAAACCGATAAATTATTAATATTTTAAAAACAGTCCTACGTCGGCAATTTTTTTTATCTTGGATTAGTTTTTTTTTTGTGAACGTATTTTTTTTTTAAATCGTCTCCAACTCGGGCTATTTGGTTTATTCAAGATGTTGTCCTGTAGGAATATTTCTGTCAGGATGTGGATTAAAACAGTCCGGGAAAGCAAATGTCTATCTGAAATAGGAAACAAGGTAAAGTTAACTTTGAAATGCAAGTCAACACTGTCCCGTAACAAATAGTATAGCAAATGTGTATTCTCGTCAGAGGAAGAGGGGAAGTGTTAATAGCACATGGAAAAGAGCTCTCTCTTCCCTATATTTCTGTTTCGTACATTTGCTTCTGCAACCCGCTTTGTAAATAGCTACAAAATATCCAAGTAGGCAATGTCGTTAAAAACTAACTAAACAAATAACTGTGCATTAATCGATCCAACTACCCATAATACTATTCAGTAGAGGTGGAACCTTATTTGGTTAAGTGGAGAGGAAATAACTGTTTTGAGGTTTTAAGGGACTTGGTTTCCCAAGCCAAAAGAGAAGGTGGATGTATTCCCCCGGTAAATGAATGTTTGGAAATTGGCTGTCTCTAGAAGCTAGTTGGAGTTTGTTTTCAATGGTAGTTAGAGTTTAGTGCATCCTTCTCTTACACATGAACACAGGGCCGTTTTAAGAAAATGTGAGGCCCGGAGCAAGAAAAAGCTTAGCCCCCACCCCCTTTATAAGGTAGTTTTTCAGTTGTAGCATTAAGCTGTTATAATACATTGATACGTACTCGGTACTTATGTTACTTAATAATTTCTCATGGGTGACCTGGTGGTCTAGGGGTAAGGTGTCAGACTTCTATGCTGGCGGCCGGGGTTCAATCCTTGGTCCCGGCACAGATTTATCTGATTACCAAACCCTTCCTTCACCTCTGACAAGACATCTTGTGAATGTGTGGAATGCCAGGCCTTCACCGTGGTTCGGATCCCACGTTAAACTATAGGTCCTCCCTTTCATCTCACAATTACCCTACCATTACACATTACTGTAAGTGCGTATAGCCCGGACGGGTAGTAAGACGTGGTGATAATAATAATAATAATCAATAATTTCTCATGTTTTATGGAATATTGATCAACCCATTAAATGACTGTACTTTATTAAATGCAAACGATCAATCCAATTAAGTTATCAAAAGTAAATTCCTCTCTGTACCATTGTACTGTTAGTTTTCTGTAGACCTACAGCGGTAGCACAATGGTGGCGTATTCTACTGTATTGCAGCACATTAATTGAATGACGTAAATTTTAAATTACATAAAGTTGGAGTTTCCAGGAATCTGGTATGGAATCCTATCAACAAGCGAGTACTTATTGCTGTTAATTATATGTACAGTATTTGATGCGAATTTTAGAATAATAACTGTAATTTAATTTAATCATTTTGGGGGGAAATGTGGCCCCCTGGAATGTGAGGCCCGGGGCTACTGACCCCTTTGCCACCGCCTAGACGTGGCCCTACACGAACAAATAATTATATGTTACATCTATGTGTGTGTGCCACGGGTCTAGATGCCTGCTCGGGCTATCCACAATTGATATTATCTTAAAGATACTGCGTGTGGAGTGTATAAAACACCTGGGAGGAACACAGTTTGAGATATATTCAAATGAAAATAATAATCGTTTGAAAGTCGGAAACTACACAATAACTTTAGTTGTCAACGGTCTATTCCAATATCCACCTCCCGCCTATAATAGATATGAAATAAATAAATACATTCTAACCAAACTTTTTACATTTCTTGTTTTGTTTTTTTAATTTATTATGATGCAAGGCCATCTTTTAGCTTTATATCTTAGAATATTAGAGGGAAAGTAAATCTAGAACTATCTGCAAGTAGGATATAGTTCCGGTTACACCATTGTCGAACCCTGATTCCATTTCTGTCCAATTCTAATTCCAACCTTGTTCAACCCTCGTTACGACTACACTAGCCCCATGGCTTCTTTGGTGCTGACTTACAGCTCACAGCTGACTTCTGACAGTCAACATTTAGGTATATACCTAAATTTTTACTGTCAGAAGTGACAGCTACTAAACTAAACACATATTTTTGCTGATCATCTGGTTCGGCGTAGGGATATGTAATTTGGTCTGGTAACTTTTCAAAACTGTCGGTCAGCACCAAAGAAGCCATGGGGCTACTGTAGCTAAGCTGGAATCAGGCTTTTATGAATGAATATAATACTTTACAATAGTGGTTCTAAAACTGTTTTAGATTGTACCACTCGGTCACGACTAACGTCTAATTAATGTATACCCTCACACTGAAATTTCCCCAAATTACATATTTTAATTTTTTTTATCACTACCTGGCTAATTATTTAGCCAGTTTTTAATCTACTGACAGAAATATTATAATACAAATATTTCATATGTAACAAAGCTATTTAGAGATTCCTACTTTTATAACTTTAACATTTCTTATTGAGAATAATCAGTTAAAAAGAGAAAATAATATTTTTTTTACTTTATAAAGTCTGTAGAAAAGTTTGATATATTTTATTCAGGAATATGTTCAAAAAATAAAGAACAAAGAATAAACCCGAACACAGTTTTTCAAATAAACATGTATAGTACTATTTCTGGAGGTGAGAGCTTATGAATTATCAAAATTTGAAGTGAGAGGGATGTGCCCACATGGCTCGACACAACCTTATGATATTTGTTCGTCCAATTGAACCTTTCAAACGGAGGTCCGGCTCCAAATTTAGCATATTGTGGTAGTTATTTCTTAGGTACACAATCGATGAAACACCCCTCTCTCACATAGTTACGTTGTTGAGAAAGGCATCATAAACTTGATGGCAGAGTCAGCGATATGAAGAAAATCGTTCAATCTCTTTAACCAAATTTCTGCCAAATATATTTTCTTAAAACTGGATTTGAGGGTCTCATCATAGGACAGTTCAATAATGTATTCCTTTTCTTTCTTTGAAAGGAACTCTGGTAGACTGTAGTCATCCACTGCGGAAAAGGGGTCTCGTATCCAGAACTCGCTTTCTAAGTTCTCAGGAAAATATCCGCCAAATTCTTAAATCAAATCTAGAAATTGCTGTTTTATGTCATTGATAACAGAACCATGAAGCTCAAGCTTATTTTCTTCTACGAAACGTGCTAAGGACAGAAATAACGACAGTTGTCAATTCACAGCGTCTTTCCTTGCCAATTTAAGTTTATTTTTAAAAGTCTATATTTAGTCATGGCTCATGCAGGGTGTTGTGTGTCTACCATGGATACCTTTATTCAGTTAATTCATCCACTGGAAGATGTCAGCCATGAAAGCTAGTCCATACAACTACTGCTCATCAGTAAATCTGTCATTAAACTCACACTTTCTGTCAAAGAGAAAAACTTAAACTTATTTTGTCCCATTTCATACAAACGAGGAAGAGAATTTCGTTTGTAAAACCCCCTTACGCCGGTGCGGAAGAAAGGATGATTATACTCACTACCCACTTCTTCACATAAGCTTGCAAATAATCTGGAATTGTCTGCTTTTGCTTTTATGGAATTGATGATCCTCATTGCTTTAGTTAGTATTATTTTCATATCATATCATTTTTTCATTTCCTGGTAGCTAGAACCTCCCTGTGAAGACTAAAGCGGACGAATTTTGCCTGTGGAGCAATCCTCTTGATCTGGGAAACAACACCACTATGCTTGCCAATCATAGCTTGTCAGTACAAACTCTAACACACTTCTCCCAGTCTACGCCATACTGACCATCAAGAGTGTCAGATATATCCTGTGCCATCGTTTGATCTGGAAGCTTCTCTCAGAACAAAATGGATGCTGCCACAGCGGGGATAGAATCAATATATCTAACAAATGCTAGCATCTGCACTGTATCTGTGCAATCTGTACGCTCGTCCAGCAAAAATTTTGTTCACTTCAGTTTAACGATTAGTTGCTCCTCCAAATATTATACTATACTATGCTATACTTGAGAGCCCGCGAGACATATTATCTTTGGACAAAGTGATACAATCCAGCTAATTTTTTTTTTTTTTTACAAATAACACTAGACACCATACTATGTCTTTGGCAGCAAGCAGTAAATATGATTCTCCATCAGTGTGAGGTTTTCAGCCCTTCCTATTCTTAAACTGATTTTGAATTACGGTTCAAGGTCCTTCATAGTCAGTGACAAAAAAGATGCAATATCTGGTTTTCCGAATTTTAGCTCGGCTTCTTTTATCTTAAATTAAGTGACTTACTTTTCAGGTTGTCATATTTCGTATGAGAATGACTATTTAGTAAACATGTCTTCACTAAATTATTGTTGGAAAGGGTCTCTTGACAAATAAAACATAGAGATGTAGGTTCTGAGTCACTTCTTGCACAAGGCAATCCTTAAAACAAATATTCAAAATCATACAAGATTTCTGCTAATGAGTAGGCCTAAGTGAAGAAGGTTCAGTTTGCGTAGGCTCAGCAACATTTTAACAATCATCAGCCTCACTTTCCTATTCATTCATTTTCCTTTTAACAGACCGGGTTTAAAAGTTAGCCACTTAAAAATCTCTAACGATGAGAGAAAAGGTGTTTTTATAAATCTTCAAGCTATTCCGTTTGTCAAAACAAATTCTGCATAAGCTCGCAACTCTTATTTTCAACACGTGTAACTGACAACAGTGATGCAAAACCACTCGCCAATAAATACACTAAGAAGAAACAGAAAGTTACCGTGTGTATGTGCTCAAACTGTTGTGGTTAGCGTGTTTATTTTGGAGAAAGGTAAAGTGTTAGGGTTATATTCGATACTTTGAAAATATTAAGAAAATAAATCTTAATACAAAAAAAAATATAACTAAATATGGTTTGAAGGGAAAGTAATAGTTTGGAAATATTGGTGAAAAGGTTGGTCAGATAAGCAAAGGAGAACATTTATTTCAGTTGGCTCCAAAATTTCCCACCACGTTTGGTTCTCCAACACGTTTGATTTTCTTGACAATTAGCCTATCTTCCCTTGAGAACTGCTTGAGTACCCCCCGAAAGTTGCACGCGTACCCCGCTTTGAGAATCATTGCTCTATAACACATTAGAAAAGGGTTTCCTTCTTGTGAACATTTGTCTAAATGCCCTGTCTCTCCAAGCCCTGCCTAATTGTCCTGTGTCTCCAAGCCCTGTCTAATTGCCCTGTATTTCCAGGTCTTGTCAAATTGTCCTGTGTCTCCAAGCCCTGTATAACTGCCTTGTGTCTCCAAGCCCTGTCTAACTGTCCTGTGTCTCCAACCCTGTCTAATTATCTTGTGTCTCCAAGCCCTGTCTAATTGTCCCGTGTCTCCAAGCCCTGTCTAACTGCCCTGTGTCTCCAAGCCCTGTCTAACTGCCCTGTGTCTCCAAGCCCTGTCTAATTGTCCTGTGTCTCCGAGCCCTGTCTAACTGCCCTGTCTCTCCAAGCCCCGTCTAATTGTCCTGTGTCTCCAAGCCCTGTCTAACTGTCCTGTGTCTCCAAGCCCTGTCTAACTGCCCTGTGTCTCCAAGCCCTGTCTAACTGCCCTGTGTCTCCAAGCCCTGTCTAACTGCCCTGTGTCTCTAAGCCCCACCTAACTGGCTTGTGTACCCAGGCTCTGTATAACTGCCCTGTCTCTCCAAGCCCCACCTAACTGGCTTGTGTACCCAGGCTCTGTATAACTGCCCTGTCTCTCCAAGCCCTGTCTAATTGTCCTGTGTCTCCAAGCCCTGTCTAATTGTCCTGTGTCTCCAAGCCCTGTCTAATTGTCCTGTGTCTCCAAGCCCTGTCTAACTGCCCTGTGTCTCCAAGCCCTGTCTAATTGTCCTGTGTCTCCAGCCCTGTCTAACTGCCCTGTGTCTTCAAGCCCTGTCTAACTGCCCTGTCTCTCCAAGCCCTGTCTAATTGTCCTGTGTCTCCAAGCCCTGCCTAACTGCCCTTTCTCTCCAAGCCCTGTCTAACTGCCCTGTGTCTCCAGGTTCTTCCAGTCCAACATCAGATGAAGAAGCCTCGTCAGTTCGCCGCTCCTCTCGGAGTCCTCAATGTTGGAATGAGCTTCACAACTTTGCTCTTCATCTGCATGGGTTTCCTCAGCTACCTCAAGTACGGGAACGACATCAAGGGCAGCCTCACCCTCAACTTGCCTGAGTCAGACGTGTGAGTGCGAGGAGTGATCATTTCTTGTGATCATCAAGGTGCACTGTCAGGGACTGAGTGTAGAGAGGAGTGTTCCTAAGAGCACTCGGATACACTGTCAGGGACTGAGTGTAGAGAGGAGTGTTCCTAAGAGCACTCGGATGCACTGTCAGGAACTTAATGTAGAGAGGAGTGTTCCTAAGAGCACTTGGATGCACTGTCAGGAACTTAATGTAGAGAGGAGTGTTCCTAAGAGCACTTGGATGCACTGTCAGGAACTTAATGTAGAGAGGAGTGTTCCTAAGAGCACTCGGATACACTGTCAGGAACTTAATGTAGAGAGGAGTGTTCCTAAGAGCACTCGGATACACTGTCAGGAACTTAATGTAGAGAGGAGTGTTCCTAAGAGCACTCGGATGCACTGTCAGGAACTTAATGTAGAGAGGAGTGTTCCTAAGAGCACTTGGATGCACTGTCAGGAACTTAATGTAGAGAGGAGTGTTCCTAAGAGCACTCGGATGCACTGTCAGGAACTTAATGTAGAGAGGAGTGTTCCTAAGAGCACTCGGATACACTGTCAGGAACTTAATGTAGAGAGGAGTGTTCCTAAGAGCACTCGGATGCACTGTCAGGAACTTAATGTAGAGAGGAGTGTTCCTAAGAGCACTTGGATGCACTGTCAAAATATTAACACTTGCACACACATTAAGGACTTACTTCTCTATAGGTAATCACCCACCTTGTCACAGAACTAAGGAAGTGAGGACTAACTTGCTGCCCCCACCCCCCACTAGATAGTCACCCACTTCATCCACCTTGTCAGAGAACTAAGGAAGTGAGGACTAACTTGCTGCCCCCATCTCCCACTAGAATCACCCACTTCACCCACCTTGTCACAGAACTAAGGAAGTGAGGACTAACTTGCTGCCCACTCCACTGGAGGAAGTCACGGCGTTAACCCCCTTGTCCTGGTTCCAGGTTGTCTCAATTCATCAAGATTGCCATCTCCTTGGGGATCCTGTTCTCTTACGCCCTGCAGATGTATGTTCCTATAGACATCATCTGGCCTGGTTTAGCTGAAAGGTTTGGACCGTTCCGTCATCCGGTTTGCATGGAGACCATCTTCCGTACCATGCTCGTGTTGTTCACCTGTGAGTCGCATTTTATAGATATGGTCCAGTTTCATAGATTGAGTACGCTTCAAGTGTAGCGCTATACTAAATTCAGGACGACACCTACCGAGACCCGAATGGAATGGACCACTGTCATATGCATTACTAGAATATTCCATTCTAGTCCAGACAAGTGTCGTCCTGTATTTAGTATAGCACTGTACTTGAAGCGTACTGAGCCTGACTATGAAAGACCCTATAAACAGAGCTGTCATGCTCCTGAAGGTAGACAGCGACACCGCACCATTTTGTTAACATCTTATGATAAAGTCAGAAACACTCAACTATATTGTTGTAACCCATGTTACAGTAGGCAACACTGCACTATATAGTTATAACATTTGTTACACACAGAAACACTGTACTATTTAGTTATAACATTTGTTACACACAGAAACACTGCACTATTTAGTTGTAACCCATGTACCAGTAGGCAACACTGCACTATATAGTTATAACATTTGTTACACACAAAAACACTGCACTATTTAGTTATAACATTTGTTACACACAGAAACACTGCACTATATTGTTGTAACCCATGTTACATTAGGCAAAACTGCACTATATAGTTATAACATTTGTTACACACAGAAACACTGCACTATTTAGTTGTAACCCATGTACCAGTAGGAAACACTGCACTATATAGTTGTAACATTTGTTACACACAAAAACACTGCACTATTTAGTTGTAACCCATGTTACAATAAGATTATTGCACTGTATTGTTGTAACACTTGTAACAATAAGAAACATTGTACCGTAATTTTGTAACATTTGTTACGTACTATGGTGATGTAACCCATGCTATAATAAGAAACACTACACTATATTGTTGTAACAACTGTTATAATCACCAATACTTCACTATATAGTTGTGACCTATGTTACAATAAGTAACACTGGAATATATTGTTGTAGACCATGTTACAATACTTAACACTTAACTATATAGTTGTAACCCATGTTTCGATAAGTAACACTTCACTACATAATTGTAACGTATGTTACAATGAATAATACTGCATTATATAGATGCAACATTTGTTATAGTAAGAAACACTGCATTATATTGTTGTAACATAGATGTTAAAATAAAAAAACACTACATTACATTGTTGTAACCTATGTAAAGGTAAGTATCACTTCACTATATAGTTGTAGCCTTTGTTACAGTAGGAAACACTGAACTATAAAGGTTATACATTTGTTGCACACGGAAACGCTGCACTATTTAGTTGTAACCTATCTAACAATAAAAATATTACAATATATTGCTGTAATCCTCATGACAATAAAAAAACACTGCACCATATTGTTGTAACACTTGTTACACTGATAAACATTGTAATATATTATTTTAACCCGTGTTAATGTAAGAAATACCACACTATTTTGTTTTAAACGATGTTACAATTAGAAAAACTGCAATATATGGTTGTAACATTTGTTACATTAAGAAACCCTGTACTATAGTGTTTTAACCCGTGTTACAATAAGAAACATTCTAATATATTGTTGTAACGTTTGTTAGAGCAAGAAACACTCTACTATATGGTTTTAACTGGTGTTACATTAAGAAACACCGCATTATATTGTGGTAATCTGTGTTACATTAAGAAATACTGCATTCTATAGTTGTAAGATTTGTTACACACAGAAACACTGCACTATTTAGTTGTAACACATGTTAAAATAATAAACATTTCACTATATTGTCCTAACACATGTAACAATAACAAACAGTCCATTATATTGTTGTGACATTTGTTACACGTATTACAGTAAAACACACCGTGTTTTAATCTGTGGTACAGAAATAAATACTGCATTATATTTTTGTAGCGTTTGTTACAATAAGATACACTACACTATATTGTAGTAACATTCGGAAAAGTAAGAAACACGGCTCTATATTGTTGTAATATTTGTTACAATAAGAAACTTAGTACCATAGTGTTTTAACCCATGTTACATTACCAAACACTGCACAATATTGTTGTGACGTTTATTGCAATAAGAAACACTTCATTATATTGTTGTAACCCATGTTACAGTAACACTTTACTATATAGTTCTAAATCATATTACAGTAGGCAACACTGAACTATATAAATGTAAAATTTGTTACACACAGAAACATTGCACTATTTAGTTGTAACCCATGTTAAAATAAGAAACAATGCATTATGTTGATGTAGTCACTGTTATGATCACCAAAATTGCACCTTATTGCTTTAGCATTTTTTTACAATAAGAAACATTGCACTATGTTGTTATAACAAATGTTATAATCACCAATATTGTAATCCTCAGTTGTGACCACTGTTATAATTACCAACACTGCACTATTTTGTTTTAACCACTATTATAATCACCAACACTGCACTATATTGTTATAACCACTCTTATAATCACCAACACCACACTATATTGTTGTAACCACATTTATAATCACAAACGCTCCACTATATTGGTATAACCACTGTTGTAATCACAAACATTCCACTATATTGGTATAACCACTGTTATAATCCCCAATACTGCACTATATTATTGTAATAACTGTTATAATTACCAATACTGTACGCTATGGCTGTGACCACTGTTATAATCACCAACACTGTACTATATTGTTATAACGTTTGTTATAATCCCCAATACTGCACTATATTGTTATAACCACTCTTATAATCACCAACAACACACTATATTGTTATAACGTTTGTTATAATCACCAACAATGCACTATATGGTTTTAACTACTGATATAATCACCAACACTGCACTATATTGTTGTAACGTTTGTTATAATCACCAACACTTCACTATATTGTTATAAACACTCTTATAATCACCAACAACACACTATATTGTTGTAACCACTCTTATAATCACCAACACCACACTATATTGTTGTAACGTTTGTTATAATCACAAACCCTGCACTATATTGTTGTAACCACTGTTATAATCACCAACACTGCACTATATGGTTTTAACTACTGATATAATCACCAACACTGC
>CABFVX010009627.1:0-17562 GCA_902151425.1 Timema shepardi
TGCAGGAGATCAGCAGTAACAACCCCACCTAATATCTTCCAGGTGATCAGCAGTAACAACCCCACCTAATATCTTGCAGGTGATCATTAGTAACATCCTCACATAATATCTTGCAGGTGATCAGCAGTAACAACCTCACCTAATATCTTCCAGGTGATCAGCAGTAACAACCAGACTACCGACCAGAGGATGGGGTACAGGACCGAGGGTCTCAAGCTGGAAATGCCGCCCCCACAGGATACCTCCGTGCCACGCAGTGTGTCCCCCTCACAGTACCCCACGACGCCTGCCACCGCCTCGACCCCCTTGAGCCGCCATCACAACCACCACACCCCTCACACTTCCACCCCGCTCAGCCGCCCCCGACACCCCACGGAGGACGCAACCCTCGATTACGCTTACGACAACCCAGCGCTGTCGTCATCGTCACCCGTGCTGGACAAGCAGGGGGTGGGGAGCGGTGTGGCGCCGCGACAGGAGAGCTCCTTCTGACCGCCCCCATGAGCTGGGGGACGTCGGGTTGGCTTCCACCCCTCCGCCATCCCTGCAGACGTTGACGTCAGTTGAACCAGTAGTTATCAACAGTTAAACCTTTGTTTGTGTAGACATAGGCCCTTTATGGTGGCGTGGACCTTGGTTCAATTCCTGGCACCGCCAGACTATCTCATTACCCGGATATTGGTCCAGCTCATTCGACAAACACATCGGCTTCAGTGTCGGTTGATTAGTATTAAGTGGGCTGTTTTAGGTTAAGTTAGATTATAAATGTTGTTAGGTGGAAATAGACTTGTAGTTCAAAAGTGTTTGTTAAATATTAAAATTTAATCCAATTTAATTTTAGGGTTCTGTAACTTTGGAGAAGGTTTATTAGCAATATTTCTGTCCATGAGCACAAATAGCAAATAAAACGTTATGATCTAAGACGTTGGATTTGTTGTAAGGATTTTAATTTGCAGCTTTATCATTCCAAAATGAATATTTCTTTGTTAGGAATAACTCAGATTTGTATTAAATAAGCAGAGATTTTGTTTTATGAAATATTTTTTAAAACTCTACGTTGGAAGTATCTCTACCTAGCCTCATTCACCACACACAAAAAAAGTTAAACGTACAGGAATATTGGTACCACTGGTTGGTGAACTATTACTGTCCAGAGCACAAACAAGTAAAACACATTCATGTTGTGGTATTAATAAACTTTCTTCCAGTATTGTTTAGGACACTACAGGCTTATTTTGAATATTGATTGTAAGGTATTGATTTGTTTTGTTTATTTCCACCATGTCTTTGTACCGGTTAGGGATATAAATCTAAAATACATTAATTACGCTTATGAAATAGTTGGAGAAGGAAGGGATAGGTTTAGAAGAAACGTAACTAAATTTGCTTGCAGGGAGAATGGAAAACCTCCCATGAAAAACCATCCTCAGTCCACCCGAGAAGGATTCAAACCCCTCTCACACAACTTTTTTTCTTTTCTTTTAGCATTGCGTCTTACTACCTATTTGGACTGTATGCATATTTAATAATTATGCCAATGATTAAATGAAAGTAAGGTTGAATTTAGAGGAAGTGTACTCCCATTATCATGGAGAGAGATTGGGAAACTACGCAAAGAAAACTACCCTCAGTAAACCCGACCAAGGTCAAACCAGTGTTACAGTAATGCCTGTGACAACAGCTTATTAAACCTTTTTCCGATCCGTGATCTTTTTTTCTTGAGACAAATAATTAATAGCGACCCTGGGCAGTAATGGTTGAGTTGAGTTTTTTTAATATAATCTAGTGTCTGTTTTTGAGCAGTTTGACATAAAAATACCGGAAGTACTTGGGGTGCTTTTATTTGCTTCAAACAGACAGGAAAAAAACTCTATTTTTTTATCAAGTTTTTAATTAATTTAAAAGATATCTAATCAAAATTTTAAAATTTGGTGCTTAAGGTGTACATGCTCATGGGCAGGGGCAACTAATTTTAAAATGTCAGTCCTCTGCATCCGATAGGTAGGAAACTTAGAGCTAAGAGGAAATGTTCAGATAGGTAGGAAACTTAGAGCTAAGAGGAAATGTTCAGATAGGTAGGAAACTTAGAGCTAAGAGGAAATGTTCCCGCATTATTCTGAAGTGATAGTGAATTACTATTTAGGGGAAATCCCCCTTGGTGTACGAGGATGAGATTTGAGTCCATGACCTTCTCATCACCGGCATAGGTGACTAGACGAGCTTGACGTTTAATCTGCGCTCCTACCAATGGGTTTTGTGTTTTAAATATGCAACATTATTTTTAAAATAGTTTCGCATTGGACCGAGCTTAGTATTGTTGACTACCGACATTGGTGGTCGCATTGTTGAGTGCTGGTACATTTCCATATAACTCTTGCCTCTTCCTTATACATAAACATTAGTGTAATTAATGTATGTATAACACCTGAACATGCTGGTGAGACATGGGGTGGGGGTGGGGAAAGGAAAGTAAAACCCACGAAAGCCCAGAACTTCATTACAGAACTAACTTATATTTTGATACCCGCCTCGGTGGCGTAGTTGGCTAACGCGCTAGTCGTGTTGAGCTCGACTCCTGAAGACGGGGAGATCGAGGTTCTAATCTCAGTCCGGTGAACTGGGAGTGGTTTTTCCTAAATGGTTTTCCACTCTCCCTCCACGCAAATGAGGGTTCACTTCCTCTAGTTCAACCTTCCCAATTCCTAATCCAATAGCCTAGTTAGTACTTAAAGCGTATAACCCGAACGGGTAGTAAGACGCGGTACTAAATAATAATAAAAAAAAATATTTTGATCAACTTAAATACATTTTATTAGACTGTAGATTTGGAAACTTTTGTTACTTTGAGGAAAAACTTGTACCACAACACCTTTAATGTTTGTTTTACACCATTTTAGAGAAGGATTTGTTTGTATCCACAAAACCCAGTATAGAGACTGAACTAGCTTGTACAGTACTAGTAATCTGTACTGTACTATGATACATTTAAAGGTGAAGTCCTTCCGAGAGGAGAAAACTAGTTTTTTTAAAATAAAAATAAGGTGCCAAAACATTTAAACATAGCTAGCATCTACCTCATGTGTTTTATTTTGATATTTTCTTTCAAGATGTTTTAAATTTTTGGTTTTTCTAAACTCTTTAGTTTCATATACTTTCTCAGTCAAAAGTAGCTTACTTTACCAGACAGTATCTTTCATATACTTTCTCAGTCAAAAGTAGTTTACTTTACCAGACAGTATCGTGAATATTAGATTTATAGCTGTTTTTTTTCTGTATCATGTATTACTACCTGTCCAAGCTACTCGTATTTAACCATACTAGTAGGGGAAGTAATGAAGGAGATAAAAATTTAGGAACATTTTTTCCACATTCTATGTGGAAGGAAAGTTGCCATTTAGGAAAAAAAACAGCCTCAATACGTCCAGCCGAGATTTGAACCTTGACCACAGGCAAACTGGACTAGATGAGACTGACATTCAGTCCACTTGCCCACTGGTGCGGGAATATCATAGTATTAAACAGTTCTAAGTCATTTAGTTAAATAATGGTAAATATTTGAAAAATCAGTATCCTCATTTTACTTTTGTTGATGTAAATACCAATAAGCTACACTGATGTATTTTTATTTTATAAATTCTTTATATATTTCTGAATGTAAAATATAAATTTTTTAGTATCCTGTGAATGTAAGCGTTTGGTGAGTAATTTTATAAGACATAAAAATATCTGCAATTGTAGATATGGTATTTCTAATATAAAACATTAAAATAATTACTAAATTATCCAAAAATGCCTTAGAACGATACAAATATCACTTCTTTAGTTTATAATTTCCCTTGCAGTTACTATCTTTGTTATTAGATTATTCACCTTCATTACATGGCTGTGGGCAAATTGTATGATTATTCGAAGACACAACATAATACACTTTAGATTTAATTAATAATTTAGGACCACCATTCTTGACTACATGTTATTAACAATCATAAGCACAATTATTTTCTTAAGGTACACTTTGCTCAATTTTGGTGAACCAATTAAATTTACTAGTTTTATTATAATTCATTTTATCACTAGTGATATCACAATTTATTTTTTCAAAATAAAATTGCTTTGTAAATGACACTTTAGGAAAAGTTTCTTTTAATAATTTCAAATGATAATGTTCAGTTGCAGATTATATAACTTTACAAATACTTATATGATAATTGTTTTAGTACCTAACTTTTAAAACTGTAAGCAAAGTTAGTTGCTATCTAAATGGGACTGTTGCTCCCTTTTTCACCTAAAACTGGTTGTTAGAGATTGTGTTGATTGCACAAATTACACATAACACAAACACAAAGCACATTTAGTGTTTTTTCAAACAGTATGAAAGCAATCATTGTTAAATAAATACCACAAGAGTGTGTTTAAAAAAAATTCCACTATACTTACTTTAATTGAAAAATAATGGCATAAAGTTTTATACAAAAATAAATCATAAATTCCTATTAAAATGTTCAAAGTGCCTAAGGTGCTCTTACCATCATTAATATTTTTCTAGCACATTTAAAAAAATCTGTACACAATGAGATATTTCTTAAAATATACAATTTTTCAAACATAATTTGTTCACTTTCACCGTGATTCATCGTATTAAGGGGTGAATCATTACAATTTTTTTGATCTGTAGAGTATAAATTTTTTCATAATATAAATGTTTATAATTAATGTAGATTGATTATGTTTATGGCAAGGGTGTGGAGTCAGATTCGGCAAAAATGTACCAACCCTGACCTAAAAATAAAAACTTATATCAATATATAGTAATACATAACATCATTTAAATTTTAAACTTTTTTAATTCTTTACGACCAATATTTGTAATTTGAATTGACAAATTTATTTAAATATATGTTAATAACGTCAAAGAGGTATCCAATGAAGTTGTAGCATATTACTGTGATAAAAATAAATTTGTTATTAATAATTAATAAACACTAGCCATTTATGAAGGAGTTTGACACTAGAAAAATCGAGGATTTTGAGTCGAAAACTTGGCGAAACAACTCCACAGCCCTACTTTATAGACACTAATAATAGTATAGAAACATGTTATATTTGTATTTTGGAACCTGTATTATGTACATTAATGATTTGAATAATAAAATTAGCTTTGATAACAAAAGATAAATTTTAAGACAAATATTATAAAACAGGAATTTATGAAAGCAATTCATTAATATTTTCACATATAGGCCTATCAACAAAATTTAAAACTATGTTTCTTAATCTAAAATATGTTTTATATAATGGCATTGTTATGCATTTGTTAGAGAACAATTTTTGCACACTACTGATACATATACACATGTGATAAAATATAAAAGTATTTAATTGAGAATAATAAATTATTTCAAAATGCTTTTGTTTGTTTTTGATATAAAGTGTATTAAATAATATTACAAATTGGGATTAATTTTGTATTATAAAAAATATATTGTAAATTTATAGCATTTTGCTATAAGTAATTTTAAAGAATGAAGTGCTTATTTTTTTCTTTTTACTAATATTTGTTTGACATGACTATATGAGTTCTTACTAAAAAAAGAACACAGATTAGTTATTATTAGAAACTTATTTTTGTAATCAATAGAATAAAAAGAAGAAAATAATTTATTTTTCATTTAGCACTGTTTTATTGTTTATTAAATTTAAATTGTTATTGAAAAATGTCAAACTTCTAATATATGCACTTATTTGGCTACTCACGAAATGTTTTTGTATAATCAGTTATACAGTAGCCCCATGGCTTCTTTGGTGCTGAATGATAGCTCACAGCTGACTTCTGACAGTCAACATTTAGGTATATACCTAAATTTTGACTGTCAGAAGTGAAAGCTGCTAAACACGTTTTTGTAGATCGTTTGGTTTGGCGTAGGGATACATAATTTGGTCTGGTAACTTTTCAAAGCCGTCAGCTGTGAGCTGTCACTCAGCACCAAAGAAGCCATGGAGCTACTGTATGTATTTCAAATATGTTTGTTAAAATTATGGACACCTGAATGTTTCATTCTGAAACTTTACAAGTCTCAAAAAATGTGTGATTCATTTTGTACAATATTGACCAACATAATTAGATATTGATGAAATAAAATGTACATATTTGTTTTTAATTATGTTAAAAAAGTTATCTCTCATAATTTTATGATATAAACTTTTATTCAGCAGGACATTTAAGGTGTGATGGAAGGGGATACAAGAAAAAAAAAAGTCAGTGTTTTTTTCTGTGTTTATATCAAAACATTTTTTTTTCGATCAAAATAAATCTAAAATTTCTCCAGAAAAAACAGAGAGTTTAATTTTCTTCATGTGGTGATATCAAGTTCTTGAATATATATCGAGGCTATCGTGGAATTTAATTACATCTTTTTATCTCCATTTTTTTAAAAAAAATCACCTAATGCCGCTATGCTCATGACAGATATTCAACATCTTTTGATATCAATAGGTAAAGAAAATAAAACTCTTACGTTTGTAGTGGAGCAATATTTAATTTGTTTTGTTTGAAAAACAGTTTTGACATAAAAACTGCAAAACATTGGCTTTTCACAGATCCACCTCACCTTATTACATTATCTTCTAGTTTGTATTTGTTTTAGTAGCATGAAACCAATATATCATAATTATCTTGTTAAGTTTTGTTAACATTCCTCCCTCTAAAAAGGATAACATGAATGTTTACCCTAATATTAGCGCAATAAAAAAATGTACTTTAAAGTGTCAAGAATATAAGTATGTTTAGTTTCACTTACTCAACAAGTTATCAATTTTATTTTAACGTAATGTTGAAGCATTATGATTGGGAAAATGGTGTAATAACTTCAATTGTTTTGGCTGAGACTAGATTTAATTTAACTGTAAATAGTAACCATAGCAAATTTAGTTAACATATTATCCAAAAATGTTCTTTTCACATTTAACTGACACAAATCATTTGAAAAGTATTTCCATTATGTGTTTTAAAGTTGATAGTTGTCTGACTCATTTATAAAAAATATATTTTTTGCTGTCTTTCATAAAGAATTTAAAATGAATTTGAATTATACTTTATGTATAATTATTTAATTGGGGTTTATTGTGTGTTTTCAATACATTTCAAAATATTTAGATTGTGTTTTAAGGCTTTATTAAAAGTACCCTACCAGAAAATTACATATCAGTGTAGTGTACAAATTTAGATTTTCATTATTTAAAATGTGATTATAGTTTTATTTTTATTTTAAAATGTGAAAAATTCATGCCCTACATATATTACTAGGCCTAATTTAAAAAATAAGTTTAGTTGTAAATAACAGTGTATGTTTTATGACCTGAACTGAATTGATAATATAATAATATATGATTGTAAAACTTTAAACTATATTTAAAAATATAAGAAATACATTTAAAGTTTTTATTTTTCCTAAGAAACATAAATATTTATTTTGGTTTTTTGTTTTCAATAAAATAATAAGAATGTGTTTGAATAGCAAATAAATATGTAGGCCATAACTGTAGATTCATAAAGAATTTTAAATGTAAAGAGAAATTAAAAGATATTCATTAAAAGGTAGCACCAATTAAAATTTTGACTATAGGGGCCTAATATTATATGATATTACAGTAAAACCCCTTCAGACTAAACTCCAATAGCCCAAAATTGCGGATAATCCGAACATACTTTTCAGAAAATGAAGGAAAAAACCAAGTCAAATGAAACATATTTTATTGGTTAATAAGCTCATAGTTTAAATAGAATTGTAAGAAACGGTGATAACTGATAATAAATGCTTTATATTTACATGTTGTAGTCAACAGATATTTTCCTATAACTAAAAATAATTACAGTAGGTACATCTTATGTCATACCTCAGTTAAATAAATGAAAATACTGTATCCCTGTATGAATTTTCGTTAATCTGGACAAGCTTCGGTACCAATTACTTTGGATTAACAAGGCTTTAGTGTAATATATTTTGAGTGTGTGAACAAATTATAAAAAAATTAAAAATAATTGAACATTGTAAAGGGCATTTTATAATAATGTTAGTTTGAATCAAATAATATAGTTGATATATAAACAGAAACTATCAATTGATTAAAACTATTATTCTAAATTAATATTTAGAGTTATACTTTTGGACTTGACCTTGTTGGTGATTATAATAATATATATTTAAATACTGTTGTTTTAAACTGTTAGTATTGGATATGGTATATTATTAAATAGTTATGGTACTCATGTCTATATATGTACCAATCACTTAAATGTAGAATGTGTTATACTTTTGCTCACACTCTAATTTTAGAAAATTGAGTCCATTTGATAAATAATCTGAAAACTTATCAGTTAAAAATAAACATAACTGAGACTTTTGCATTTGAGACTAAATTAATGTATTATATATCTTATTTAGTACATATACCACTAAACTGGTTAATAATTGTAAATTATTATTGATCCTGGTGACCATGAAATTATAGGAAAGGGGAAATAGTTTATGAATAATAGAGCTAGCTTCTTAGAATCAGTTTCAAAATACACACTTCAATAAGTCTGTTAACCTTACTAACTGTAAAATATGTTATGGAAGAGTAATGCTACGTAATTTAAGGGTGAACCTCATCAGATAATCTTTATTCTCACATTAAGATTGATTAAACATCGATTTGAAACCAATTTTAAAAATATTACAATATACATCAGTACACTATAACACTGTATGAATTAAAGATAAAATATATAGATATTTGTAGGCAATAAAATATTAGCGCATTCAACTGCTATTGGATTAATAACAACTGTTTCTAACAACACTTTTTGGATCATGCGAGTTTATAGATATGTAGGCCTAATTTGTTGAAAATTAAAATGGATTTTAATAATTTTTACATATTATTTTAAGAAATTTCACTGCTTTGTTAAATTTCAGCGGAAAGAATGGTGTTAAAATCAATTTTTTTTTTACTTTTTTGTCTCACATTATTTATGCAATGTGCTAGTAACTTAAATGTCACAGTTCTTATATTTACACTCTACCTCAGTATATTTTTACTGTCAGTGAAATTTATTTACAGCAAGAATGGGATTTTCATAGCCACATACGACTTTGATTAATTTGTGAACCCCTGACTTAGACATTTTGAGGAAATTAAAATTTATAATTATAACATTATTATATATCATTGTGAACAATAACTAAAAATCACAATATGGCAAACTTTGAAATATTAAACTAGATTATATTCAAATGGACACAAAATATTTAATATAAAGTGTTAGTAATTTGATTAGTAGTTTAGAACTAGTATTAACTGTTCAATGTGTTTGACACATGTTGACACCTTATCAGTATGATTCCCTCCATGAAAAATGTGTACATAAAAATAACTAATAATACATGCAACTGTATAAAAGCATTCGTAACCAACTATATAAGTTGGTATAGGTATCGTGAATAGTGAGGCAGTAATTTCACATCGTCAACTTTTGATGCTCATTCCTTACTCACTTTTGTGACTACTATTCTCATACACATTTGATTATAATGTGTAATGAACTGGTTTAATTATGTGCCTTATTTTTGTGCAAAAAAAGTGTAGATATGTTGTGCAGCCATCTGTATTATGAGGGTGCAATAATTTTGATTTTGTGTTAATATTGTTGGTAGTGTTGTTAATGTTCTTGGTTGTGAAAGAATAAAAATAAGCTCATATCCTTAATTAATTAGTAAACCATTGTTTTATATGCTACTGGTGTATATGTTTTAGATTAAATTAGATAGGTACATAAATACTAACATTATATTATGTAAATCTTTATTTAAAAATATGGCGATAGAAATGCTGTTTAGCATAAAATTGTGTCAAAGGAGGCTCAAATTTTTGTGGTACTGTTCAATTTTTATATTTCATGAACTTCTTACACTTTATTTTTCAGCAAGAATATACCAAATTCATCACAGTACAAGTTTTTGATTTAACTTGCTGATCAACAAGGATCAAAATTTGTTCTTAGACATGTGAGTTTGTGCCAATAAAAATAAGCAGAACTCACTCTTTTTTACTGTTCTAGCTTTATGTAGCTAAATATTTATCCATATTAAAATGTTCACATAGTCATTTGGTCCACTAAATTAAATTATATATTTTAATATATTATTGCTTAGTATGAGTAAATTCTAAAATGTCAGTATAATTTAATCTGACATACTAAAATATGTAATGTTATTTTAGGAAAGTTAATAATAAAAGTTAACATCTGTAAAAATTAATTTGAAATAAAACTGCAAATTGAGATTATAAATTTTGGAATATTTTATCATTGTGTATATAAATCACTTGTGTTGATTTGTAGACACAACTCTATTAATATACACAAATATATATGTAAATTTAATTAAAACTCTTTAGATTAAACTGTTAATATTTGTACTATGCACAACTTAAGTTTAGTATGAAAAGGTTTTTCATCCTTACAAAATTATTTTAAATAAATATTATTTGATAGAAGAGAAGAAAATTGGCCATTGAATCTTTAAATATTCACACAAATTTGATTCTTTGTATAGCCCACACATAGTGTCTTAAATAAACACAAACAATTATTCTACACTAATTTTAGAGTTCAAATGTATTAAATGTAACTGTTTTGCACCAAGAGCCTGTAATTAGAGTGGCTCTGAATTGCATCAACAATCATAATTAATTAAAGTATTAATTATACCCAAAGCAATAGAATATCAATAAAAAATGTACTTAAAACAGTTTTTCAACTCTTAGCATTTTAAAATGAGAACTCCTGTGATATGTAAACAATACTATTTACTTTTTTATCTCGTACATGTAAACATAACTTAAAAATTATTGTATCTCATCAACTATTTAGATTTAAGCATAAATATTAATATTTACTTGTACAGTTACACTTAAAGTAAATGATTTCCATGCACATAGAATTTTTGATTAGTAGAGATAATTTTGCTAGACTTATTATTTTTAATAACTTTTACATACAACATTAAATCATATCAAAATATCTAATTATATCAAAATGGATCTAAAGTTTGTTGTAAAATTTTTGAGAAATTGACTCTACTTTACAGCTATTACTGCTTCCAGCCTATGGCCTGGATCAGTTTTTTTATTCAAGTTATAAATTTTCCACTACCAGCTTGCTAGGCCTCTCCTAGCTTCATCTGCCTTATGATCTAACTTAAGACTAGGACAGGCACAGCATCTAGTCCCCAGCCATTAATTCATCGATGTGAAAGGGTGAACCCACATTTTACAAACAATATTTTTCGGCCATGCCAAGAATTGAACCCGGGACCCTTAGCTCCGTAGACAAACACGCTATCAACTGAGCTAAGGTGTCAGATTTATGAAATTGGCTACCTGACCTTTTAAATGCAATCTATGGTCAATGTTGTTAGGTTTATTAGGAATTAATGATAATAAAATTCCTTAAACTAGGAACTTAATTTTTCTCAACCAAAAAACATTGCCAAAATATGTGTTAAAACCTGTTGACTTAAATAAAATATGACAAAAGTAACAAATCAATGTATTATATTTTTACTATTTATTATTATGGCTATAAGAGATAGTTGCAGCAAGGAGAAAGGTATGGTTTATCATTACGGCTATAAGAGATAGTTGCAGCAGGGAGAAAGATATGGTTTATCATTACGGCTATAAGAGATAGTTGCAGCAAGGAGAAAGGTATGGTTTATCATTACAGCTATAAGATATAGTTGCATCATGGAGAAAGGTATGGTTTATCATTACAGCTATAAGATATAGTTGCATCAAGGAGAAAGGTATGGTTTATCATTATGGCTATAAGAGATAGTTTCAGCAGGTAGAAAGGTATGGTTTATCATTACGGCTATAAGAGATAGTTTCAGCAGGGAGAAAGGTATGGTTTATCATTATGGCTATAAGAGATAGTTGCAGCAGGGAGAAAGGTATGGTTTATCATTACGGCTATAAGAGATAGTTGCAGCAGGGAGAAAGATATGGTTTACCATTACGGCTATAAGAGATAGTTGCAGCAGGGAGAAAGGTATGGTTTATCATTATGGCTATAAGTGATAGTTGCAGCAGGAAGAAAGGTACAGTTTATCATTACGGCTATTAATCTTGCTAGAGTGCATGCTGTACTTCCAATTTCCAAGCCCTTCTGCATGCATGGAAATCAAGCAGATATTACTTTAATAGAAACTAAACTAATTTAATTATGAAATAACTGTACTTGCTGTTTGTATTTGTGTCAGTTAAAACATAACTCTTTAATTTTCTAGGATAACTTTTATTTATTTCATCACTAAGTAATACTAAGTATTTCAAGTTTGGTTATATAAATTATTGCAATAATTATTCAATCCACAGTTTCCTCTATTAATTATTTCAAATTATAGTTCCAGAACAATACTAATATAAATTATTATTATTATTATTATTATAATTGCAATATTTATAAATTAGGACTAGCATTTTTTTAATTGGATTAAAAATATTTGAGCTATAAAAACACTAAAAGGCTGTTTTAATAATAAAAAAGCTTTAAATATAAAATATGATAAATATTAAAAAA
This sequence comes from Timema shepardi, assembly GCA_902151425.1. NCBI lineage: Eukaryota > Metazoa > Arthropoda > Insecta > Phasmatodea > Timematidae > Timema > Timema shepardi. Next base: position 12,623 of record CABFVX010009627.1, read on the forward strand.
AAATCAATTGTACTTAATTTAATTTTGAAAAAATCTTTTAAATTAGATTGACATTCCAAAAAAAATATTGTGTTACATTAAGTAAAGTTCGTAACACTTTTGTTTAACTAGCTCAAAAAGAATAAATTATTAGTGTTTAGTGTAACAACAATGTTTTTATATGTCAACTTTCTTTATAAACATAAGGAAATAACTTAGGTGACAAAAGAGTTTTTTCAAAGTTGGTAAATGTTTTTCACAATTTTTCATTGATTTATCTTTAAAAAAAAATTGTATAAGAATACAAATAGGAACATATTATATGTTATATATAAAATTAGATCTTGGTGTTGGTGTTATGTTCTAATGTTGAATTATATGAAACATCACAAATATGAGCTATTATTGTATTCAATGTAATATTCTGTGATATTGCCCCTAATGGACAATAAATGCTTTGAAAGAAAGTTTTAGTTTACTTTTTTAATGGTATCTATTTAGCTACCTACATTTGTTTTATTTGATACTGGTGTCCCACAATACTTTGGTCACCACAAAGTAGTGTAAATAAAACTAAACAATTCTTATAAAATTCCCTTGTTAATAGATTAATCTTGCCGTTTAAGTCATCTCACAATCACCCTACCATTACACATTAGCGTAAGTGCGTATAACCCGAACGGGTAGTAAGACGCGGTGCTAATAATAATAAATAATAATAATAATAATATTGAATAAAAATTACCAATTCTGACTCATTGGCTTTGTGTGTTTAGCTTACACTCTTTGTTAGTAGGAGTATTTGGGAAAACTCATATGGACAGAGTCAATAATGAATGGGTGCTGAAGGAATGCGATTTAGGATTTAGGGAATACATTAGTTCAATGTGAAATAAGCGTCCTACGTTGGTTTGGTGTGTTAAAGAATGAGTGTGGATTGAGTGATGAAGCAAATGTATGAAGGTAGAGTGTGTGGATCAAAAGGAAGATGTAGGCCATGTAAGACTTGGTTAAATATGGAAGACAAATGTGTGAAAAAGAGAAATATTAATTGTTTTAGGATTAAAAGAGCATGTATGACTCTGTGTATGGTTGTTGTTGAAGCGAAAAGAGTATGTAAGGATAGGGAAGTGTGGAGAAAGTTTGTGAGGATGGACTAAGTACAAAGTTGTTTTTGGAGCTATATTCATACTTTCTTGCCTACCCCTTAAAGGGAACGGTGTGATTAGGTAATGATGTATGTATGAGTTTGCCTTAGTAATAGAGAACTAATTAATCTGAACATTATAAAGAAAATAGCCTTTTAACCCACACTCTCGGTATGATGACTAAGATATTAGCCTCTTCCCCCCTTCATTTTCCACTAGTGTGACAAAGAATTGGAAAATACATTCGATTGTTCAGCTGCAGAACCTCACACACATAGTTAAGGAGAAGTTTTGTTTCTTAATTCCCTGAACAATAGTTCAATCACTAGAGTGTGATCTAAAAATTAAATATATTCAATAACAAATAGTTAAAATAAATTTACTTTACATAAAAATATATTTTTCAACCCAAACTATACAATCTATTAAAGAGTTTTCAAACCAATCAATAAAAGTGTACATTCTAGAATGCTAACACATCTCATGAATATACCCAAGAAGATTATTAAGAATTACATGAGCCACTCCAGCCTGTAAATTTTGTGTGATTTTAATAGGTATAATAAATACAATGAAAATTATGTATTTTATATTTTGTGCCTGTGTCAGTGGTGGTACGGTCTAATGTGTCTAGCTAGCAATATAATATTGTTTTGCCAATGACAGGAAGTCAAGGTTAGGATGTTTGCAGGGAGCTATAGTTGGTGGTTTTTCCATCCCATCTACACTCTACTGCGGGTGCACTTTCTCTAAGAAATCATCATTATCCTTTATGTTGAGTGGTTAATAATCTTGGTGTTGAATTAAATAAGGGGTAGAGGGGGAGTTTAAAGCCATATATTACAAAATAGGTCCCAGAACATCATTATGCTCGCTCCGGTGGGGACGCGGGCAAAGGCATACATCTCGTTTTGTTTGGTTTACCAGTGATGGAAAGGGTGGGGGTATAAAGTCCCAGCTGCATATATATTGAGGTTTTCCCTGAATCGTTTCCCACTCTCCCTCCATGCCAATGCAAGTATGTTTCCTTTAAATTCTACCTGAACTTGGGCTGGCTACGCACCTGTCTGCACTGAAAACCCATATATCGTTCCCCATTAGTATTGTTTCGTACAACATTTTATTTTAAATAATCATGTTTATTATATGTAACTAAGTCTTATTAATATTGACCCTTAAACAGCTACTATAGTTAATCTGCATTGATGTTAGGTTTGGGGTTTTTTATACATTAATATTAGAAAGAGGAAAGATTTGTTTTTTGTTTGTAATGAATAAACTCAAAAACTACTGGACCGATTTTAAAAATTATTTTACCAATATAAAGCTAAATTATCAGCGAGTAACATAGGCTATATTTTATTTAAATGTCGATAGTCACTCATATTTTATGGTAGAGTCTATNCTAGTTTGCAATAAAGAAAGTAAATGTGTTTCATAGTTTTATTCTACATGATGTGTCGCGACGTAGACAACAAACTCCACCAGCATGTTCTAAACATAATTTAATTAAAAAGGTTAATAAACACATTGGGTTAGTTTGACTCTATAGTTTAGATACAGCATACGTAGGCTATAAACACGAGAGCAGTTGATACAGGCGATGACTGAAGGGACCAATGTCCTCCGAAATGAACTCCTTGGTGTAACGTGTCACAGCCTGCTTGAAGGCTGAGTAGGAGTCTATTTCCAACAGTACATATGAAGGTGATTGATATAAACAGATGCAACTTATAAATCAACATCAGAATTATAACTACAGTTATGTACAGTACATTTGATATTTTCATCACATGTAAGTACGTCAGTCATGTTGCTGTGGCTCCATTAGAGTGCCACATAACCCTATTGTGTAAGTTAGTTATTTAATTTCAAATAATGTCTGGAACATGCTTGTGGAGTTCTTTGGTTTGTAGGTAGGTCGGCAAATCTGTCTGAACCTGTTCCAAGGTATAGGGAGGGTCTGATGTAGAGGTGTGGTAGCGTTAGAAATCATACATAGCTAGAAGTTGAATTTGTTACACATTAGCGTTTTCTTAAAGAATAAGAAGGTAACGTTTAGTGCAGTATTAGAGATAAAGGATGAGCTTTGTAAGTTGATTATAGTTTACCATAACGGACTCGAGTGTTAGGGGGCTGGCTAATCACCCCAAAAATTGGGAGTGACACCTTTAAAATAGGTTTATAAAGTATACATAAGGATGAGAATATATACCCATAATACATCTGCACTTGCTTAAAGAAGACGTGCATAGTATTAGATATTACACCGAGGGAAATCACCGTTACGAGATCAAGCTGTCTCGTGTCAGGATGCCGTAGGGGTGGATGGATTGGAGGTGAAGTTGGAGAGGGTTGACTGAGGTATGGTGTGGAGAGGGTAATTTACAGTTATGATTATGACGTTGGCAGCCAATGATATTGTTCCGTCTTATTCATAGGAAATTTTTAGGAGGGGGGGGGGATCTTATGGTGGAAAGGATGGGAAAACATATGGTTTTCAATGGGAGTAGTAGGATCAGCAGGTTGGGGCGTTTATCTGAGTGGTTATTTTCAATAAAAAAAAGTTTGGTTGTTGTGCCCTGACGCCTGTGAACTGTAGGTTAGGGCGCATTTTCGGGAACTTGAGAGGACCAGCTAAGGTAGCTGGTAGAGTATAGATAGAGGGGTGAGCACGACGTCTTGAAAGATGGGGAGGGGAGGTTGGGTTGAAGTGAAAGCGTAAGTGTAAAGAGCTAGACTCTGGGTTTGGCACTCGTAAGGTGTCAGAGGGGGCTACGGTGGGGGAGGAATGGAGATGGCAGCCAGCTTGCTGAGCCAGAACTAACTATTATACACTACTTCAGATAACCAAAAGTGCTATGACAGACCACTATATTATTTAGCAATGTTATGAGATAGATCTTTATATAACTGACAATGCAATGATTGATACCTCTATATAGAATGTTCGGAACCTCATAGCCCAAACTGCACATATATCTTGTTTGAACCAAAAGTAATACAAAATCCCAGAACATCTATATCCGGAAACCTATGCTAATACAACTAAATTGTGTTCGCCGGGGTATCAAAGCTGTCAAGCATGCGTGTACAACCAGTTGCATAGGAGCTAGGCGCGCGGCACTGCACATGTAATAATGGCAAGAACTTTCTTTGATGTAGGGCCGTTAATGATGACCCTCAGAACGTATTCGCTTTTCTAGATGGACATGTGTGTTGTTTACTATTAATCGTGGTATATTCTGCTGCCGTGCTCCAAGATGTCGAGGTGAGCAGTGCCATTAGCCTAGCTCCTATGCAACCTGTTGTGCACGCATGCTTGAAAAGTTTTGCTATCCCGGCGCTGTGCGCCGAAACTTTAGACACAATGTTATCAGCATAGCTTCCAACGTATAAGTGTATAGAGATTGTGTATAACTTTTGTCTCAAACAAACTATATGTGCAATTTGGGCTATGAGTTTCCGAACACCCAGTATAAACAGCAATGCTATGACTGATGCCTCTATATAAATATCAGTGCTATGACCAAGGTATTTATATAACCAACAATAGAGTGACTGATGCCTCTATACAGCCAACAATGTGTTGACTGATGCATCTATATAACCAGAAATGATATGACTGAGTTTTCTATATTATAACCAGCAACGCTATGACCTATGCCTCTATAAAACCAGCAGTGCTATGACCAATGTCTATATATAACCAGCAATGCTATGACCGTGTAACAATACTGAATAAAAGCGCCGCTCTTTGGGCGTCAATAATAATAACTATGTGATCAATCGCCCTACTTCGGGCGTCGATTG
>CABFVX010009628.1:0-17547 GCA_902151425.1 Timema shepardi
CCTATCACAAATATCAGGGCCGGTCTAAGGCAAAAGTTTAACTCACATTTTGCGCCACCCCTCGCCCCTCCCACCCCATCTGAAAAAACTGCGGTTAATACTATATATGACTATTTTAAAACAATACCTATGTATGCCATTTTGAATGTTCTTTCCCAATTACGTTACACATCTGAGATTGTCTTTCCCCAGAATTCGAGAAATATGTTCCTTCATAACAGGATTGAATTTTACAATCACTCTACGATCCCGAGAAAATTTCCATTGTTTTTGCTGTAGAGGGTTTCGTGAGTTTCTTGAGAAGCCATGTTGTGTTGGGCAAGGTGGCAAGATGGCAAGATAGCAAGATGGCAAGATGACAAGGTGGCAAGATGGCAAGGTGGGAAGGTGGCCAGGTGGCAAGATGGCAAGATAGCAAGATGGCAAGATGACAAGGTGGCAAGATGGCAAGGTGGAAAGGTGGCCAGATGACAAGATGGCAAGATAGCAAGATGGCAAGATGACAAGGTGGCAAGATGGCAAGGTGGAAAGGTGGCAAGATGGCAAGATAGCAAGATAGCAAGATAGCAAGATGGCAATATGGAATGGTGGAAAGGTGGCAAGATTACAAGATGGCAAAATCTCTTGTGAGGACATTTTTCCATCGCTCTCTTCCTGAGCAATTAATCTTTGATTTTCGTCATCAATTTCCTTGCCAGTGGTACTTTGGGCCCATTATCCGTATCTTTCAATTTGTCACATGAATTATTCATTTTTGGATTGTATCAATAATATAACTCTTATCCCTGTGATCAGTAATTTTCATGGTGTTAAAATCACCGGCATTAGTATTTATTAAATGTTCTGAGCAATCTTCTTCCTCCTCTTAGCGCTGTTTCAACAGATGATCATCGTTACATTAAGTTTAAATTTCACTTTCTTTACTAGTACTTGTCTTCATTAAATAATTACAAAGTAGTTTAAAAGCTTGACTTAATTTCTTGTAACGTTTTTGCTTTCTATTTTATATTCTCGACTGCAGAGAGTTTGGAAAACATTTTAATACGTGTTTGAAAAATAGATTTAATATCATTAACAAAACAGAAATCACAAAAAGTAAAAACATAATAATAACAGCAATACAACACACGACACAATACACTTCACAGAGTACAGTACCTATTAAAAAGGTTTGAACTAAAATAATAATTGAAAGCAAAACTTAAGCTAAATTTAAAGCGAGTAAGTGATCGTCAATAAATCACTCACGCGGAGGTTAGGTATAGACTGACTGAGAATTAAAACAAACATTACCCCCCCTCCCCACCCCCATCCCTTGCTGCCCACGAAAGGTTTGTCCTGAGCCTAACTCGTAGATGGTACAGTCTCGACCCAGCAACTAGTATAGTCCCGTCACCAAAGTAGTTGACAGGGGTACGTTTCACCGAACAACCTTCCAAATATATTTACTTTGTTAATGTATTCTAATGCACTAATTTGAAATTTAAAAAAGTACACTGTTTGACGTGGATTTAAATATTAATTTAAGAAATAAGCATTCTTTATACAAATTACTTTCTTTAACGATACTTTTATTTTCCCAGATAAAAACAAAAAATATTTATTTTTGGGCCACTTTGGCGCCCCCCTGAATTGTTTGTGTGTGCGGTCGCACACGTAGCACACGCCCTAGACCGGCCCTGAAAAATATTCAACCACGCCACAAAAACTCGACGTCACAATTCTTCGTGACTTGTACAAAATGAACGACTGGCCAAAAACAATACATTCAACTAATCTTTACGTTACATAACTGAATCCTCTAAACTGAAATATGCACGTTACTAAAAATAGACTTAAGGCCCAGTCTACCACAACGGCTGGCTATCTTTACTAACTTTAATACATAATAACCGAAACAGAACAGCTTAAGGCGACAAGTAATACAGAAACATATGATGAATAAGATAATCAATTCTAGGACTAACTTCGTCCATGAAATCTAAAGTAAAGATAAAGAATCCCAATCTTGACAACCACATCCTCGCCTGGTCTGGCTCAAACCACGAAAATATCATTAAGTGGATCTTAATCTTCTCGGCTGGGGGTCTTCTTTCTTGGTCTCCTCAGGACTATTTGGTGTTCACGGCTTCAAGTCAAAATATAACGTTACTTGTTCGAGAACTGGCAACGTCAACTATTTGTGTCCGAGTGGGCATTTGGGTGAAGGGAGGGGTGATTTCTTGAAATGGCGACATCAAGGTCCAATCAGCGTCGACAGTCAGCACCTAGCAACAGTTTAAATCCTGTAGCCGGGCCACGTCATATTTTGGCTGCGTTGGTGCTTAAACCTCGCCGGCCGCTTGGACCGTCGCTATAGCAACAACGGACGGATGGACGACCATCCTTCTTACGGTGAGCGTCGGTTATATTGGAGGGAAATGACCAATTAGTTAAAGCAAACAATAATGAAATATATTGAAGGGTGAACTGTATATTCCCTAAAGCTATAGGGAGGGCTATTACAATGTGGGAGATAGGGTAGTTAACTTGTGGTTGGCGACCTGTAGCATACCTATGCTACAACTCTGGACTGGCTTTCTGCTAGTGGGGGGTTACAATCCCAACTGGTTGTACTCTGGGTGATTTTTCCTAAATATTTACCACCCTCTCTCCACCCAACCGCGGTTAATATTTTTCTTAATTTTACCCTCCTAATCCCTTACACACCAGCATGATTACAATTTGGATAGTCAGGGCAAGGGGGAAGACACGATGCAAATAAAAGAATGCAATCATATGAACTAAACAAGATTGTGAATGTGGACTGATTTGAGTTTTGTGTGTGTGTGTGTGTGTGTGTGTGTGTGTGTGAGTGTACATATCCCGCATTAACGCTCTCGGACAGTCGCGCCCCCGCTAGGGCTCACAGTTCTCTGAAACAGGCACAAAAAAAGATCTAGAAAGCCCCTGACCTACTCCTTGGAAGCTGCTTGACGTAATCAAGGAGCCTCACTAATGACAGATTGGAGATGTCGTTACTTTCCACTGCAACTGTCGGTCCGACGGGGCAGGAACTGACTCGATAAAACGATACAGAAAATTGTTCGTGTCAATAAAGAACGATTGTAGATTAAGTGTTGCAAAGTAGCTGATATTTTGTAACAATGGCTAGGTGAACCACTTCAAGACAGTGACTAGGTGAACCACTTCAAGACAGTGACTAGGTGAACCACTTCAAGACCGTGATTAGGTGAACCACTTCAAGACAGTGACTAGGTGAACCACTTCAATACAATGACTAGGTGAACCACTTCAAGACAGTGACTAGGTGAACCACTTCAAGATAGTGACTAGGTGAACCACTTCAAGATAGTGACTACGTGAACCACTTCAATACAGTGACTAGGTGAACCACTCCAAGACCGTGATTAGGTGAACCGCTTCAATACAATGACTAAGTGTACTACTTCAAGAGAATGACTAGATGAACCGCTTCAAGACAGTGACTAGGTGAACCACTTCAATACAGTGACTAGGTGAACCACTTCAATACAGTGACTAGGTGAACCACTTCAAGACAGTGACTAGGTGAACCACTTCAATACAATGACTAAGTGTACTTCTTCAAGATAGTGACTATGTGAACCGCTTCAAGACCGTGATTAGGTGAACCGCTTCAATACAATGACTAAGTGTACTACTTCAAGATAATGACTAGATGAACCGCTTCAATACAGTGACTAGGTGAACCACTTCAATACAGTGACTAGGTGAACCACTTCAAGACAGTGACTAGGTGAACTACTTCAAGACAGTTACTAGGTGAACTACTTCAAGACAGTGACTAGGTGAACTACTTCAAGACAGTGACTAAGCGTACTACTTCAAGATAGTGACTATGTGAACCGCTTCAATACAGGGACTAGGTGAACCACTTCAAGACAGTGACTAGGTGAACCACTTTAATACAGTGACTAGGTGAACCACTTCAAGACAGTGACTAGGTGAACCACTTCAAGACAGTGACTAAGCGTACTACTTCAAGATAGTGACTATGTGAACCGCTTCAATACAGTGACTAGGTGAACCACTTCAATACAGTGACTAGGTGAACCACTTCAAGACAGTGACTAGGTGAACCACTTCAAGACAGTGACTAGGTGAACCACTTCAAGATAGTGACTAGGTGAACCACTTCAAGACAGTGACTAAGCGTACTACTTCAAGATAGTGACTATGTGAACCCCTTCAATACAATGACTAAGTGAACTAGTTCAAGATAGTGACAAGGTTAACCGCTTCAAGACCGTGATTAGGTGAACCGCTTCAATACAATGACTAAGTGAACCACTTCAAGATAGTGACTATGTGAACCGCTTCAAGACCGTGATTAGGTGAACCGCTTCAATACAATGACTAAGTGAACTAGTTCAAGATAAGTGACTAGGTGAACCGCTTCAAGACCGTGATTAGGTGAACCGCTTCAATACAATGACTAAGTGAACTAGTTCAAGATAGTGACTATGTGAACCGCTTCAAGACCGTGATTAGGTGAACCGCTTCAATACAATGACTAAGTGAACTAGTTCAAGATAGTGACTAGGTGAACCGCTTCAAGACCGTGATTAGGTGAACCGCTTCAATACAATGACTAAGTGAACTAGTTCAAGATAGTGACTAGGTGAACCGCTTCAAGACCGTGATTAGGTGAACCGCTTCAATACAATGACTAAGTGAACTAGTTCAAGATAGTGACTAGGTGAACCGCTTCAAGACCGTGATTAGGTGAACCGCTTCAATACAATGACTAAGTGAACTAGTTCAAGATAGTGACTAGGTGAACCCCTTCAAGATAGTGACTACGTGAACTACATCAAGACAGTGACTAGGTGAACCCCTTCAAGATAGTGACTACGGGAACTACATCAAGACAGTGACTAGGTGAACCACTCCAAGATAGTGATTTGCGGAACATCTTTGACACTAATGCATTCGGCTACACGGCTACTAATACTTAAACGTTTTAAAATAAACGACATGTGTTAGAAATAAAATTAAGACCACTTTTCTAGAAACTACAAATAAATAATTGTTTAGACCTTGACTTATATTTAACTAGCATTTTGTCCTACACATGGGGAGGCAGCATCAAAACTATATCAACTTGCTACGTTCAACAACCGCCCACCAATAACAGAAGAATGTTTGAAAAAAGAGCAAAACCGTTTACCAGCGAAAGCAAATGAAATAATATACTGTTACAGAAACATATTTAATAAATAGGCATCATGGTTTTCTACAGGACATACGGTTCACCGAGCTATGTGAGCACAAGTTGTTTATTTTAATCATTATGTCACTCCTAGATAGACGATGGCTTTCAGCTTTCATATCGCAAGTCTGGTGGATCCGCTTTAAGATAATCTTTGGTTTTTGTGTACGTTAATTTTAGTTTAGGTTCATCTCCCTCTACAAAATTAAAACTTTCTAGTACATTGAGAAAGTTTGTTTATATTAGTCTAGGCATTCTGAGGACTTCCCTATCTTTCACCCATTTCCCGGACACTTATTTTGAAATTCTAAACTTTCATGTTGTATGGAGGGGTCCTTTTACCAATTTGCCAGATTTAAAGTTCCTTTCACGCTGAAAGGTAGATTTTCTAATATGTTTGAGAAATTGTAAGCCTTTACCTCTTCCCTCTTCAGTGCTCACATCCCATTTTGTAATTTTAAGACTAATTTGGTTACTTGATATCGAGCATTAGTGTTCTACATTAGTTGTATCAATTTCGAGCTCTTTAATTTCGAAATTCCATTATTTCAGACAGCATTCGATTATCCGGGAGGGTTTGTTTACATGCAGAACCTCAATTTTTGACCTCACCAACAATTTTTTTCCCTTCTATTAGTTTCGGAAGTTTTGGAGCTCCATCTATTGGAGCCAGTTTTGAAGTTTCATATTTTCAGAATTTTTTTAATCATTGATTATTTTTGGTGGTCGTGCTAGATGCTTGAAAGTATTTAAATACTCTACTAAACCTTTTTTTTTCTCTATGAGTGCCTATTTGAAATTCTTAGCTCTCCTTAAGCCAAGATCTTGATTTTGAAACTAAAAATATATTTTATACTTTCTAGTTATTTGAGAAATTTAAATTTTCTTCAACACCGAAAAGTGTATTTTTCTTTTAAGTTTTAAAAATGTATTTACATTCCCCAATTTAATTGGCCCCATACTTTATTCAAATTTTAATATTTTTTTATGATATTGGGGTGGTCTTTCTACCGTCCCGCCAAATATATATTTTTAACACGCAGGGTAAGTAGTAATTATAATTTTGGCAATGTCCACCCCAGGCTATTTAATTTAATGTTACACACTTTTTACTATCATACTACACTTGTTAAAATATTTAAATTTTCTACTTTACCAAAAACTGTGGTTTTTCTATTAGTTTTGGAAACTTTTGAAGTTGGGGTGGTCCTTACACCTGTCTGGCAGATGTCCATCTTCTATCACACTGTTGTGTAGTTTATGTTTTAGTTTTGGAAATTTGGAAACCCCCAAGCTCACCCGATCCTACCCAATCTCACCCATTCTCACCCAAGCCAACCCAATCTCACCAGTCTCCACTTATAAAGATAAAATATAGAAGACTTATTTTGTTATTTGGAGTGTTCCCTCTGAATCCCTGGCAAATCCTAATGTTCTTCCTCCCCTAAAAGGTATTTATTTCTACTTATATGCCCCCTTTCCCTCATAACTCCTGTCTAGTGACGTCATCTAGAACCCTCACGTGAGTACTAGAGGGCTCAACTTGGAAATAATTACCCCTCTGTCTGGTCAACATGGGGGGTTGAGGGGGTGGAGAAAGGACTGAGAAATAACACACTTTAAGGTTTTTTTCCCCTCAATAAAATACTAGTCAGGTAAAAACAAAAGTTGGTTTGAGGTTTCTCCGCGGCGGAAGTTTGGAATTAGTTGCCAAGTAGTGGCAATCCACCCTGGGGTGCTCTATTAGCTGCAGTGTTCCTCCTAGAGCAACAAGGACGCAAGACACCCTCTAGCTTTCTCGAGTCTACTTTATAGCTCATCTCAAGTTGTCTCACGTTAGTAAACTGAACAGACATTTCTTTGGCTTTCATGCGGAAGGAAAACTAAATATATTTGATTGGAAAACTCGGTTGAGGGAAATGGTTTTGATTAAATATATTTTTTAGATATAATTGAAAGAATATACTGATTTATTTTAAAATACTTATTACACTCATAATTTATCCAACTGTCTAATAATAAGTCTAACAATAATAGACTATAAAAGCAGACCTCTCTTTGTTGTGAAAGATGGCATTTATTTTATCTGGTGTTTATATTGAAAGATGATAAACAAACAAGTTTATTGAGGATGAAACCAAAATTCGAGCGTTCCAACAACAAATTTGACCTAACTTTAAACGAAATCTTATCATTAAAATAAATATTGACATTTCATGAAATCATATTTTGTATAATATACGTGCAATGCTAATTCGATTATTTTTTTATAAAATATAATGTTGCAAAAGAGGTTTACCTTCTTGCACAGACTTCTTACCCTTCCAATTCAATCAACGATACTTTTATTAAATGTAATAATGTAAAAGTATATTCCTTCAACTCCTTTAAAGAACAGTCATTTTACTTCACCTCTGACAAGACCTCTTGTGAATGTTACGAATGCCAGGTCTCCACCGTGGTTCGGATTCCACGTTAAACTGTAGGTCCTTCATTTCATCTCACATTCACCCTACCATTTGCACATTAGCGTAAGTGCGTATAACCCGAACGGGTAGTAAGACGCGGTGCTAATAATAATAATAATAATAATAATAATAATAATAACAGTCATTTTAGACATTTCAGAAGAAAAGAAATATCATGCCAGCAAGGGAATTTGTAGACATATTTTCTTTAATCTTCTGATTTAAATTCTATGAACTCCCCTAAAAAAAATTGTGTTCAAGCCGCCATATTGTAAATGGCAGCCAAAATTATGTTTTAAACTCTTTTTTTTCAAACCCGTCCATTTTAATAAATAATAATTCGAATAAAAATTGCTAAGCCTCTAATTATATACTTTTTATGTCCATATAATTTTTTGATTTAGCCAACCCAGAAGGGACAAAATGTTGTCAAACTTTTGTTCTGTACGGATAACGTCATGTACGTCTACAATGTGGGTCTGGTATCTTGATAGTGAGTGAATGAAGAAAAATTTGTATAGAATAAAATTTTGAGTATTATAACAAGTTATTAACTAACAGAAAATAAATTAAAATCAAAATTCACTCAAACAAAATTAAAATTATGGTGTAGCATGTATGCATGACATTTGATCATCAGTGTCTTTTCTCGCAGGTTATTGGCAGATTATTTTTTTAAATAGTCTTATCAATGTAATCTTCAATATCATCCAAAGCTTCTGTACTGTTTTCACAAGACAATCCTAGACACGTGGCACACAGTGGTGAATATCACAGTCCTACTTTCCAGTATTCACAGTGGTTGTTGGAGCACTAGCTATTGTAAGGACAGGACACTAGTTTTAAGCATTCAGATGATGTAGGCTGTTTGGAGGAGATCACAGGCTCTTTGTAGGAAATCACGGGAACCAGCACAACATATCTGTTAGTCCACCTCCATATTGTTGGCTCAAACATATTTCCATTCCAGTGTTGCGAGTATACACGGTAAGAGTATTGTTTAGCCGCATCACTGGTTGGTGAAGTGCTGCAAGAAAGAAAACCTGATTTACTTGCTGTTTGGATACACTATTTTTGTACCTATAGTGCCGCAGTTGATAGAGGTTTTTTCTCTTATTGTAACCGTACAATTGGAGTAAGCATGTCTCTCCTGCAGAAGTAATGTCTTCTTTCGTGGCTGAAAGCCGGTTGAAAATTGTTACAGTTGACCTCAGCTCTGGATCTTTCTGAAGGATAGCAATAGCTTTCACTCTGCCTTGATTGTAGGGACCTGAAGCAATGTCACATCCCGATACTGCGTGTGCATGAACAAGAATATCGCAGATCTCACCCAAAACAGCCTTTTGTCGAGGAATGTTAGACAAGGCTTCTTGCTTTGAACCTGGATGAAAGAAGAATACTTATGTCAGAGATGGATGCCTTGGAAGTAAGAAGAACAAGTATATCAGTATTCTGGCCAACTACAAGGAAATCCAATACAGATCTTGCTCTATCAATGGCTGTTGACACAATGAGGCAATCTGCATCATATTCAGCTTGATACACTTCTTTCTTTGATTCTTGGCAGTGACATGATAGACTATCTATCTATCTATGAGCTGTTTCTTATTGTTGCTGTTCTCCAGAAAATCTGCCTGTCTTTTTGTGGAAGAGTTCTCATTTATTTTTATATTTGTAGAAGTTCTTATGGAAGCTCTTCTTATTTTCTCACGTTTTTTTTATGGGGGGCTTGTTCAGATATCCATCAACTACTATAGTGCAGTATAGTAAAATTGTGTTGAAGCCAACATTGGTTTATGGATGTGAAGCTTGGGTTTGTCAAGAGAAACACAAGAAGCAGGTGAATGTGGTTGGAATGAGATATCTAAGAAATGTATATGGAATAATTCGTATGGACAGAGTCGGTAATGAACGGGTTCTGAAGGAGTGTGGTTTGAAAGGAAGTGCAATAAGTAAATGTGAAAGAAGCGTCTTACCTTGGTTTGGGCATGTTGAGAGGATGAGTGTGGATTGAGTGACGAAGCAAATATATTAAGTTAGAGCGTGTGGATCAAAAGGAAGGGGTAGGCCATGTAAGACGTGGCTAAGTGTTGTAGACGAATATGTGCAAAGTATAAACATTAAGAACTTTAAGAATAAAAGAGCAAACATAGGAGAGAGACAATGACGACGTGCATGACTTTATCAGCTGTCCTCTACCAAATGATCCTTGTCCTGTCCTTGTCTCAAGTCCATAGGTTCTCTTGACACGTTATCCTGCTTTCTCTCTCTGTGGACAAACCATCAGCACTTGCACTGTCTCATCTCCAGTTGGATGGGCTGTTGGTTGTGTTTGTTCCACAGCTCTTCATTGAACATTACGTTTTTCCACCATAGGCCCAATATGTTCCTCAGACATCTGTTGATAACGTCTACAGTCCCATGGTTTTTTTTATATGTCTAGCATCCGTAAAGAAGGACCGACTTCTCATTGCTCTGAAAGATAAGTATTTTGTCTTTATTATACACTTTCTGGATATCCATATTGGTCTCAAGCTGATAAATACCCCTCTCGCCATACCTCTTGATGTCTCCATCTGTCCCTTTGCTCGCGTTGATGATCCTCCCCGGAACATGTCTACCTCCTCAATGTCCTGACTGCCTGGTATTGCGATTACCAACCCCCTCACTGTCGTCTTCTTGGCGTTGTCAGAGCTTTGTTTCCCTTTCCTTGAAACTGTGAGCGATGAGACCTAATCCCAGATATTTGTTGTGTTCACTGGATACATCTTTGTTCGTTGTTTTCATGATATCACATCTATGCCGTAGTAGGTTAACAGGGCTAGACATTTTACTTAACGTACAACTGTAACTTATCAGTAAAACAATCCACTTAATTATTGTTAATTTTACCTAATTTTTTATTTGTTTGGTCAAATGTCATCATTGAGAGGATTTGGTTTTATCAAATTCTTTCATAATGAACAACAGTTATATTATAATTACCATAATCATTATCACAGTCAATTTTGAGAGCCTTTACACCTCAATCGTCTTTCATATTCTGAAAATTGAAAAATGACACCTGGACACGGGAATCGAACCCGGGACCTTTGGCTTAGTACGCCAATGCTCTTACCACTGAGCTATCCAGGATTCGTCCCGTGTCCATGGTCATTCTTCACTCATAGTTTAAGGCAGAGTCTAAGATGGACGTGTGGAAGTCGGCAGCTTATAAACATGTGATTGTATAAGATCAAAGCCATCAGACAACGCAGCCATTAGCGACTCGGTAGTTGGCATTTTTGCAGCCATTCGACAATTATTTATATATATAAAATTGTACAGGATTGCATATATTGATGAAACATATAGCCGAAACTATTGTTAATGCATTTCAGTGGGGATTTTTCAATTTTCAGAATATGATATCTATGAGGGACTATCCCCACTAAAATGTATTAACAATAGTTTCGGCTATTTGTTTCATCAATCTTCATTATTAAATAGAATATATAAAGTTATCACAAGTGTTAAAAACGTTATTCGAAATAGTTTTTCGCGCAACAATTAGAAATCATCCCTAATCTAAGACCAATCAACAAATTTTCAATAATTTCAGTTAAGGAAATAAGTAACACAAAATTAATAGGCATACAATGATAACAAATTAATTTCCACTTTAAAATGTAAGTGTCCACAGTCAAGTAAGATTAATTAGGCATCTAATTAAATATCTTCTTGAGATGGAATTAAAGTGGACCAAGCCCCCTCCCTTTAAAACAACTTCTGGCGAGGAATACAAGCCATTTGTCAAAGTCATTTATTTCTTTTTGCTCAGTCTAATTACTTTCTGAAAAATGAATGCAATGAGCGACTGTTACAAAAGTATTTATTCAACTCTTGTTTCCGTCCAGGATATTTAACAATCTTGAGCATGCATTTAATTACCAACCTGTAAAACGTAAACTTTCTCACGATGCGTCACTGTTTTTTATTATAATAATTGACGCAAGTAAATCTAACTGTTCGATTTGTAAGCAGATAATGTTTGATTTGTTTCGTATAAGTTTATTACAAATGTTTTTAGTTGCATGGCTCAAATAAACCTGGACTTCACCAGCATAAATAAAGATATTTAAATTAAATGAATAAATTTATAAATATAATAATTAAATATCTATGACAAATAAAAACAAAGTATCATTTTAATACTCGTGCAATTTTGTTATCTATCACCTGACCTTACTAGTCGTCCGAGCTATGCACACTCAATCACACAAATGTGGTACTGACGATAAAGGTAGAATTTAGAGAAAATGTTCCCGTATTTGAATGAAGAAATAGTGGGAAACCATTTGAAGGAAAAGTACTGGACACTGGAGCGTGAGTGTAGTCATATGTAGTGCCAGTGATAGCAACCGGTAGGCCTACATAGTAGTGAGCTAGTCTATGTACAGTTAGGGACAAAAGTTGAGGTAGATAAGTGAGAAGGAATGAAAATGACACATCGCTGGAGTTAATTATGTGCAGCGTTGACAAATTTTACATCCAAACTCTTTATAACTGACTCAAGTAATAGTGTGTATTTAATCTGGTTGGACATCTTATAACACACACTAGTGTCAGTGCAAACATTTGGTTGTACATCTTATAACACACACTAGTGTCAGCGCAAACATCTGGTTGTAAATCTTATAACACACACTAGTGTCAGTGCAAACATTTGGTTGTACATCTTATAACACACACTAGTGTCAGTGCAAACATCTGGTTGTACATCTTATAACACACACTAGTGTCAGTGCAAACATTTGGTTGTACATCTTATATCACACACACACACACTAGTGTCAGTGCAAACATCTGGTTGGACATCTTATAACACACACACACACACACTAGTGTCAGTGCAAACATTTGGTTGTACATCTTATAACACACACTAGTGTCAGTGCAAACATCTGGTTGAGAAATCTTATAACACACACTAGTGTCAGTGCAAAAATTTGGTTGTACATCTTATAACACACACTAGTGTCAGCACAAACATTTGGTTGTACATCTTATAACACACACTAGTGTCAGTGCAAACATTGGGTTGTACATCTTATAACACACACTAGTGTCAGTGCAAACATCTGGTTGGACATCTTATAACACACACTAGTTTCAGTGCAAACATCTGGTTGGACATCTTATAACACACACTAGTGTCAGCACAAACATCTGGTTGGACATCTTATAACACACACTAGTGTCAGATGCAAACATCTGGTTGGACATCTTATAACACACACACACTAGTGTCAGCACAAACACCTGGTTGGACATCTTATAACACACACACTAGTGTCAGTGCAAACATCTGGTTGGACATCTTATAACACACACACACACACACACACTAGTGTCAGCACAAACATCTGGTTGGACATCTTATAACACACACACTAGTGTCAGCACAAACATCTGGTTGTACATCTTATAACACACACTAGTGTCAGCGCAAACATCTGGTTGGACATCTTATAACACACACTAGTGTCAGCACAAACATTTGGTTGTACATCTTATAACACACACTAGTGTCAGCACAAACATCTGGTTGGACATCTTATAACACACACTAGTGTCAGTGCAAACATCTGGTTGGACATCTTATAACACACACACACTAGTGTCAGCACAAACATCTGGTTGGACATCTTATAACACACACTAGTGTCAGCACAAACATCTGGTTGGACATCTTATAACACACACTAGTGTCAGCGCAAACATCTGGTTGGACAGCTGGTAGATTAGTGACTATGGATTCTAATCCCATTACATTTATTCTGAGTAAACAGTTAGGATTCATTATAATAATACAAATTCTAGCGTGTTCTTTTCTTTAAAAATTAAGAAAATATATTGAGGATGGACCGTATCGGGTGGATCTGATCAAGGAATAATTTCAAGGTCAAACAAACCTACATTTTCTGTTAATTCAATATCGAGGTTGCAATCTTTCTTGTCAATAAGAACTATCAAAAATAGCAGGCCATTGTCTCTCGCAGGAACTACCATCCCACATTAACGTAAGTGCTTATAGCCCGAATGTGTTGTAACACGCGGTCATATTAGTAATAATAATAACGATAATAAACCCTTTGTAGCATATCAGCGCTCATTTGATGAATATAGGCCTATCTGTTGGTCAAGTCCAGGGCTCGATGTATCCGAGATGTGGTATTACGGCGAAACAGGGAGGGGGGCGCTCTAATGGAAAATGTCTAGAAGATATTTGGAGTGGTCCCCCACACAAACCTTTTGAAATGTGGATGCCTTTTGAATCTTTCAAGAATGCTTCTCATAACCTACAATTTTTTTTAAACTCCTTTATAAGGTATTCGAAGGTAAAATCTTCTATAATTTTTCTAAACTTTGTTGCTTCTGCCAGCTATTTTAGAGTGTTCTTGTCACATTTTTAAATAACGAATGCCTCTAGAACAGGAATAGCAAATCTATGGAACGCGTGTCATTGGTTGGCACACAAACACGATTTGGGTAGCACGCCGGTATTAAAATAAACATTAAATCATACTTTTTTCGACGTGATAGTATAATATTATTTGAAGTCGATACTATTTCGTCAGCCATGTTCACAAGGGTTTGAGGCATTATATTTCATAATATTCATGATTCATCAATATCTGATTTACTCACTAAAACGTAATTAATAAAAGGTGCCAAGTGCACTGGTCAGAAATGTTTTGGCATCCCTGCGTTGTTGCGATGTTGCAACATTTATAGAAACTAGATTCCTTTAGAGTCTAGAGTCTAGAAGATATTTGGACGTGATCCTAACCAAATAAATGTTTGAAAACTGCATGTGATGTCTCTAGAAATTATTTAGAGTGAGAGGCAAGGTCATATTTCAGCTCAATGTTCGAGCATATCAGCGGGGAGTGAAATAAATACAAAGAGGGGTGAAGAACTCCCCTCCTCTTGTTACGTCAACACCACTAGACCTAGGTTCACACATCTTAAAATAATTGTTTGCCACGTTTACAAAACAAAAGTAATGTATGCAAATTAATACGTAACATAGCACAAATATATGATTATGAGAAGGATGTCAGGATGTAAATCCTAATATAATCCTTAGAATGTATAGGATTTTATCACTTATCACTGAGGTTTAATTTTATAGTTTCTTTTCTTTCATCTACTACAAATTTGTTAACTCGCGAGTTTGTGAGTTGGTACCAGAACCAGTACCAAGGTTCCATCAGTCATCCCTGATTAGAGGTCGTGAGTTACTAACAATGCCGTTACGAGTTATAGGAGAGCACTACAAATGACATGGGATATAGGAGAGCACTAAAAATACCATTACGGGATATAGGAGAGCACTAACAAAGACATTAGGGGGTTTGGGAGAGCACTAACAATGCCATTAGACGGTGTGGGAGAGCACTAAAAATACCATTAGGGGGTGTGGGAGAGCAATAACAATGCCATTAGCGAGTCTAGGAGAGCATTAACAATGCCATTAGCGAGTCTAGGAGAGCACTAAAAATACCATTAGGGGGTGTGGGAGAGCAATAACAATACAATTAGGGGGGGTGGGAGAGCAATAACAATACCATTAGGGGGTGTGGGAGAGCACTAAAAATACCATTAGGGGGTGTGGGAGAGCAATAACAATACCATTAGCGAGTCTAGGAGAGCATTAACAATGCCATTACGTGATATAGGAGAGCACTAACAGTGCCATTACGGAATATAAGAGGGCACTAACAGTGCCATTACGGAATATAAGAGGGCACTAACAATGCCATTACGGAATATAAGAGGGCACTAACAATGCCATTACGGAATATAAGAGGGCACTAACATTGACATGGTGCTATATAAGAAAGCACAAACAGTGCCAGTGTGGGATATAGGAGAGCACTAACAACATAATTACTGGTTATAGGATAGCATTAACAGTGTCATTATGGGATATAGGACAGCACTAACAGTGCCATTGTGGGATATAGGAGAGCACTAACAATGTCATTACGGGATATAGGAGAGCACTAACAGTGCCATTACGGGATATAGGAGAGCACTAACAGTGCCATTACGGAATATAGGAGAGCACTAACAATGTCATTGAAGGATATAGGAGAGCACTAACAATGTCATTGCGGGATATAGGAGAGCACTAACAATGTCATTACGGGATATAGGAGAGCACTAACAATGTCATTACGGAATATAGGAGAGCACTAACAATGTCATTGCGGGATATAGGAGAGCACTAACAATGTTATTACGGAATATAGGAGAGCACTAACAATGTCATTGCGGGATATAGGAGAGCACTAACAATGTTATTACGGGATATAGGAGAGCACTAACAATGTCATTGAAGGATATAGGAGAGCACTAACAATGTCATTGCGGGATATAGGAGAGCACTAACAATGATCATTACGGGATATAGGAGAGCACTAACAATGTCATTACGGAATATAGGAGAGCACTAACAATGTTATTACGGGATATAGGAGAGCACTAACAATGTCATTGCGGGTTATAGGAGAGCACTAACAATGTCATTACGGGATATAGGAGAGCACTAACAGTTCTATTACGGGATATAGGAGAGCATTAACAGTGTCATTACGGGATATTGGAGAGCACTAACTTAGTCATGGCGGGATATAAGATAGCACTAACAATTTCATTACGGGATATAGGAGAGCACTAACAGTGTCATTACGGAATATAGGAGAGCACTAACAATGTCATAATGGGATATAGGAGAGCACTAACAATGTCATTACGGGATATAGGAGAGCACTAACAATGTCATTACGGGATATAAGATAGCACTAACAATGTCATTACGGGATATAAGATAGCACTAACAGTGCCATTACGGGATATAGGAGAGCACTAACAGTGCCATTGAGGGATATAGGAGAGCACTAACAATTTCATTACGGGATATAGGAGAGCACTAACAGTGCCATTACGGAATATAGGAGAGCACTAACAATATCATTATGGGATATTGGAGAGCACTAAGAGTGTCATTACTGGATAGTTACGGTGACCATACGCACTTTTTTTGCAGTTTAGTACTGTTTATTGGGGTGATGTCCTGCTTTCCTACAGAGCTTGCGATATTACAGCAAAAGATTCTGTTTTTTAAACCAAGTACTTCTCAAAATACTTCGATTTGAAGTAAGAGAAAATAATATTTTGAATTGAACAGCGCCAGCGCAAGGAATATGATCCTTGAGCATATGGCAAACACCCAATATGTGCTGCGCTCTCTCGAACAAGATTAGAACTTCTTTATTGGCTGTGTGTGATAATACCACCTAGCCTACTGTTTTTCATGTCTTTCCCGTACCCTTTTTTCGGGCTTCATTTGTTTTCTTTGTCTTCAGTTGTCTCGCCAAGTCTGTGAGTGTGTGTTGTGGTTGTTCTATTAGTTTTTAAATAATAATAAAAGCTAGTATACCAAAGTGTTGTGAGATGGGGCAGCCACGCAGAAAATGTTTATTTAATTCTTCTTTACGAACAGAATACCCTTTCATAAAACTAAAAAACAGTGATAACCATCACATTGTTATTTGTGATCTGTGTAGAGGTGAAGGAAATTGACCTAAGCAATAGTGGTCACACAAACATTGTGAGGCATTGGAAGCAACGAAAACACTTACTAGCAGTAAATGCAGCCACATCAAGTAGTACAGTAAGCAAGTTCTTTTTTTAAAAAAGTATTAACTTCTGAAAATTTTCTTTTGGCTGCCAAAGAGGGTACTTTTGCATATCATACAATTAAACATATGCAGA
>CABFVX010009630.1:0-17529 GCA_902151425.1 Timema shepardi
TAAATGCTCCCATGCATTCTTTGGCCAACAAAGATTCATTTGGTGTTCTGGCCCTTGTAAAGCAAGGTTTCATCTTGACTGCCTCAGAATTAATGATGCAGAATATGAGTGATTTTTTAAAATGAAAAGTAGGGTATCTACATTCAAGTATGACCCATGTTCTAAAATGGCTAAAGCTTTTTTGGGGACGACACCCTAACAAAAACTACTTCCGCACACGTTCTTCCAGCGTGGTCGCAGAAGCCGCCTCAGGTAAAGAAGTCTTTTGGGGAGCTACAAAAGCTCAATCAGCTGATCGGGAAGCAGTTGCGATACAGCTGTTAAATTCTCTGATTAGCATGGTCTACAATCTGTCTACTCAGTTAAAATATCCGAGCAGCGATAATGCTGTGCTTAAGTACTAAATTTTATGTATTGCATTTATATTCATATTATCCTAGTAAGGAGAAAATAATGATAATTTATTTAAGGGACAAGCTTAATGAGAGTATTAAAAAATGAAAAGGTGGAAATACTAGATAGAAATTGAGTTATATATTAGGAAAGTATAATGGATACCACATATAAAAAGAGAAGGATAAATACAGTAATCCTATTATATAATATAGGCTTTAGTAAAAATATTGGATATGAAATTAAATATATAAAAGGTGAAATAAGTGGTTAATGCAATATTTTAAATATTGTATATTGACTTTGTGAAAAAATTACATTTATGAGAAAGTTATATTGAAAAAAGAATATTAAATACTGATAAGAGTGAGCCTATTTAGGATCCGTCAAATTGATAACTAAGAAACAGTCATCTTAAAAATAAAATAAATACATCAAATAATGTATAAAAGTTAACTTAAAACTAAGACATATGACATAAACAGAGAATATACAAATGGTAGACCTTATGTAAATTGAATT
This sequence comes from Timema shepardi, assembly GCA_902151425.1. Taxonomy (NCBI): domain Eukaryota; kingdom Metazoa; phylum Arthropoda; class Insecta; order Phasmatodea; family Timematidae; genus Timema; species Timema shepardi. Next base: position 916 of record CABFVX010009630.1, read on the forward strand.
ATCATTAAATATTGTTAAAAAGAGATTAAACAAGATAGTTACAATAAAAATAAAATTGAATAAAATTAATTGCTATAAAATGTTTTTGTCAAGGATGATGTGTGGTAGCCACATTAAAAGTTAATAATGTATTAAATGAAAGGTGATTGAACCAATTTTTGTACTAAGATCTGGATATTATACAATATACAATATTTAACATATTACATTAACCACTTATTTCACCTTTTATATATTTAATTTCATATCCAATATTTTTACTAAAGCCTATATTATATAATAGGATTACTGTACCGGTATTTATCCTTCTCTTTTTATATGTGGTATCCATTATACTTTCCTAATATATAACTCAATTTCTATCTAATATTTCCACCTTTTCATTTTTTAATACTCTCATTAAGCTTGTCCCTTACATAAATTATTAAATTTTATGGAGCTTTTAACTTCCAGGTCCCCAGTTTGCTTGGTTTCAGTCGGAACTCAATGCTCCTTATCTTCGCATTCTTCTTTGCCAATTGAATCTTCCGCATCTACATCTCACCTATCTAATTCACTGAAATACCCATTCATCCAAGCTTTATATTCTAATAAAAAAAAAGCTCTTTTGTCGACTCTAAGTCTGTTGTGCAATCAGCAGTTGGGTCACAGTCTGCGTTAGTAAGCGCTGATGACGGTTTTACGGTGGTGTCACGTCGTAAATACAATTCAGCGAATTCCAACGTGCGTGAGGATCCACCGGGTCAGCGCTCGCGTGCCAGAAAGTTGTTGTCTGGTAATAAGATAGCAACCGACCTACAAACAGTGAACAAAGTTTAAGAAATAATCTCTATTCATTACTCGTTTTTCTCTTGAAGTATCTTCCCTGGACATTCCATCTTATTTGTCTAAATAACTTAATCTAGAATACCTTGTCTGTTCAAAGTTTAAAACTAAATTTAACTCATATTCCTCCTTCCATATTTCTTTCAAAGAAAATGATTTTCCCATGATAAACTATGGTGAAATTTGCCGTCTGGCTGTTTCATTGCACCTTACTATGGGAATTTGCTGCCTGAGCAGAAAGAGGATTCAACTTGAACCACACTCGTGACCATCGATGGAGGTTTGGAGGCTACCTCCCAACCCATCTTCTAGTGATTAGTGATAATCTATTATGTTATCAGAATTTTCGAGGTCTACGAACCAAAGCAAGGGAATTATTTACAAATGTCTGTGTGAATGAATTCTCTATTATTTGTTTAGTTGAAACTTGGCTCTCTAGTGAATTTGTTAATGATAATTACTTTCCCCCTAACTATAATATTTATAGATCCAATAGATTATATGATGAAGCTACTATCTCAAGGGGTGATGTTCTAATTTCTGTCATTGATTCTATTTCTGGTGTGGCCAGGAGAACTGACCTATAGTCTGTTCCACTCTTACTCTGCAGTACAGGGCTTATGGAGCGCGTAGTTGCCAAATATTACCCACTCGAAACAGATGGACAACTTTTACATTCAAATTTAGCAAATTATACAAATTGGGCCAGTTTCATAGTCAAATTTAGTACGCCTCAAGTGCGGCGCTACACTAAGTACATGACGACACCTACCTAAACCAGAATGGAATGGCCAGTTTCCTATGCGAGAACGGCCCATTCCATTCGATTTTAGGTAGTTGTCGTTTTGTATTTAGTGTAGCGCCACACTTGAGGCGTACTAAATTTGACTATGAAACTGGCCCAAACTCTATACACGCTATGGCAATAAATTTTAAGTCTGGGCTGTCAAGAATTGTGTATTATTCTGTTTATTAACATATTAATGTCAATTTGATATACACTGTACACTGTCTCCTACAATAATAGGTTGGAGATCTAATCCTTTCAAAGATGATCTTCACAAGTTCATAGGCTTATAAAAAAATATTCCCTGTTTGCATGTGAATGTGTGTGAACCTTTAAAAACAATTAGGCCTACCTAACTCATCTTTAATATAGTAAAAAGCTAAAACTCAATAATCATAATAATAAAGAATTAATATACAATAGTTTTATAGATTAAAATATTGGTAATTCTAAAGAAAGGAGGATTCTAAAATCTATTCTAGGTACATTTAAGTTCTCCATCTATAATAAATATCATATTAGTTTAAACCTAAAAAATACATTTATGCTTCATCGTTGTCCTCACACAAGTGCGTGACTCTATCATTTGTGAAGTAGGGTTTAGTGGATGGCCCAGGTAGCTCAACGTTTTAAGAGTGAGCAGGAGGACTTATGGTTGGAGGAGATGACACAGGGGACGATGAAGATGATGAAGTTAGTCTTATTAAAATTTTCTCCTCGTCATCTTGCAGCTCATCTGTTTCTCATATGTCATTTTCAATTTTTTTGACGTGATTTATATAATTGAAACAGTTTCCTACAGAAACCTTTTTATTCGTGGCAGATATTAAGGACTTCATATCTTTAACCTTAAAACTAGCATTAATCATTTTAATCAATGTTTTAACCTGAGCCCACACCATCTCTATAGGGTTAAGTTCATAATGATAAGGAGGCAAACGAATGACTTTTCAATCCACCGCCTTCGCCATCTGATCCACTTTGTATTTTTCAAATTTGTGTTTGTGTTGCGAAACCAAATACAGCATTTCCCATTTCAACATTTCGTCATCAACATCAATGTTGTTATGAATAAGCCACACAGCTATTTTAGCTTTACGGTATGATGTAGTTGGGATCGCTTCGCACCTTCTGCTGTGATAAGCTGTATTATCGATTACGATAACAGTTCCTTCCGGTGTATTAAGGAGTAATTGCAATGTTCTTGTTATCGTTTCCATGATAAATAGTTTTAAAAATTAACACTAAACACTATGAATCAATAGTAAATAATATATAAAATGATCACCCGATATAAAGCAAAATATATTATAACTAAAAATATAAGGACAAAATTAAAATATAATATGAACAAACGTTTGATACAAATGGCTACTAAGCCACCAATCACTCATCACTATGTAGGCCCATGCCAAAATAATGACCGTAACCATTAACACAATAATAATGGATCACAGCTGGAGAGAGGCTTCTTGGATGGATGTGAAACAGCTGTGTTTTGCTTTTCCAAGAGGACTGTCATCAGAAGGACTCATTGGTGTGAAGTCAGCAGGGTTATATTTATGTTTACATGGAGTGCTACTCCTGAAGACTGTGTTTGGACTTTCAGCACCTTACACTGATTTAAATCAATAATATAACAGAGTAAAGTGGCTAAGAGTATGTTCACAAGTATTTTCCTGAAACTATGGAAAAATAACCTGTTAAAATCAACCTCAGATAATTATTTTGTATTAGGTGGGTGTGCTTTTCAAACACGGTAATTATATCAACACACGACTTAAAAACTACCCTAATACTAATAAAACACAACATCCAGTCCCCTAGCCGACAATTTGCCAAAGATAAATCTCAGACCATCCCACTATCAGACCTTTCTCTATCTCAGTTGGCTCAAGCTCTACCGACTGTTCTACAGTATTTAATTAATCCCACTGAATTCGACCAGGATTCGAACCAGGGCCTGATTATAAACGGTGAAAAGTGTGAATATGAGTGTAAAACCTTATACTGCCTAGCCACCCACCTCTGTGGGTAGCTGGTTTCTTAATTCAGAAACATGGTGTAGTAAAATTAGGAGTTGCATATAAAATGAATTCTCAAATTGTTAACATTGTCCCGGAAAATATAATAAAACCATGTTTATTAAACTATAATTACAAACAAAGATGAGCATAATGAATGTATAAGTGAATGAACCTTGTATTTTGTGAAACCAATATTATCAATTTTGATGTGAGATGGGATGAACTAACGCTTTAGTTCTCAACGATACAACTGTAGAGCATTACTCTGCAGTAGTGTTCTGGCCCTGTCATCACACCGCCTTATTGGCCGAAACTGATCTACTTTCCACGTCCGTATGATTAACTGTTATTCTCCCTCCTCCTGCCACCCTCATCCTGTCCATGTCCTCCCCTCTTCCCCCTATCAGCCCGCTGGCCTACCAACCCACGACAAGTTGGTTCTTGATGATTAATTATTAATTATTGTTAATTGATTATTGTTAATTAATTAATTGTTAAGATAGAGGTATTGGAGTTTTTATTCATTTATTAGGCCTCTGTAGTTTAATAGAACCTCGTGCTATAGCTGTCAGGGGTAGAGTGAACATTGGCTCTTCTGTCACAAGGCTCTGTCCCGGAACAAGCAGCATGAACCTCGTGCTATGGCTGTCGGGGGTAGAGTGTGATAAATGGTTCCCCCGCTTTGAGACCCCCCTCCTTGGAGGTATGTGTCGCAACCTTGGCGCTAGTATGTCAGCCCGACAAGACAAGAATAGATATTGAGGTAATTGACCTTAGCAGAGGGTTTTCCATGGTGTCAGGTTGGTGGCACACGAGACAAGAATAGATCATGAATTATGTCAGTGTGTCGCAACCCCCCTGGGATTTTCCCTGGCGCCAGTATGTCAGCCCGACAAGACAAGAATAGATATTGAGGCCATTGACCCATGCAACGGGTTTTTCCCTTGCGCCAGGTTGGTGGGCAGATAAGACAAGTTGGGACTCGTAAGGGACAAACAGTAAATAAAACACATATATTACAAATATACATATATTTATTAAACATCAAAATAATACATTTTTACAGGAATGTCTCATATATTCGTTCATACGTTTTTCAACAGTGTCTTTTAGATGCGTTAGTAAAATTGTTATGAGTTCACAATTCAGCATGTAATAGTAACCGACGACTTGACGTGTATAATAGGTAGCGCTGATAAGATCCAGGTTTTTGATGTGCTTTTCCACAGTAGGCTGTTCTAGGTCGATGACATCCGCCAATTCTGTTAGCGTGTCGCATACATTCTCGACGGGCGTGTAGATAAAATCGTTGCAATAGCGGGCGACGGGTGTCGACCACATGTCCCGTCGGTCGAAGGCGACGTCGATGATGTCCCACACTTCACAAAGACGCGCCCAGCTAGGTGCTAGATAGGTGACACGTTTGATTCCTACATCTTGTTTCTCGTTGGTGACGACCATACGGTCACCGTACATGCGTCTCAGAGAGATTTCGTGATTCATCAGACAAATCTTCTGAGGAGGTTGCGTGTCGCTGAAAAACATTGATATGACAGACTTGTAGCTGCCCAGTTCTTGCCACTCTGCACGGTTAAACATGGCGCAGTACACTCCGCATTTTTCTAGCTGGACATAGGGCGTAAAGTTGTTCTTGACGCTCATGACGACGATGACCCGTTTGGCGTTGACTCCATCCAGAGGGAACAATGTGATGAAAATACTGGTGACGGCGATCGGCTTCACCGGATTTTCTTTGCTGCCGAAAACGTCTTGACCTTCCATGCTGTTTAGCGGTTATGGTCAGCACACCCTCGGGACGCCCTTTTTTAGGCGCACTCCGCCTTGACACGACCTCTTGAAGGGCGACATGCTCCTACAATCTTGAAAAATGTGTTGTAATATCTGACCACCTTAGTGACGTTGGCTGCATGATTAATGGGCGAGAATAGCCTTTGGAAATTTTTCATCAGAATGTTCTAGGCGCGATAGAGAATGTATATGAGACAGTAATGGCCGCAAACGTCTGATGCGATGCTTTGAATTTGTTGCGTGCTATGGGACGCGCGAAAAGTGTTTTTACGTATAAATGCCAAATGTGACTTTATACGAGGTGGAAATCCATAACTGTCAAAGTATTCTCCCACGCCGTTCTTTTCAATAAAGATGGCGACACAATGCGTTCCAGGTTATGTATGTGGATCGGTGTTGATGACTAGAGCAGCAGGTCGAGCTATTCTTGAGGGTAGTTTATCATCAGGGAAAACACACGACCGTACAGAACGGAACCACGGCCTTATTTTCAGCGCACGTCTTATGGTGTGCGTGTCTATCTACAATCATCCAATATCGAAGTCCCCTGACGATAGAGGCCGAACAGAAATTCCACACAGAACTATGAGCCATGCACATGGTGCGGCCCAATTTAAGTGTTTTCAGTGACGAACAACATCTATCGTACAGATCTACGATGGGTGTAGACGTGTATTTGACTAGAAACTTTTTCTTTTCCGCCCCCTTGACATAGACGGTTTCTGCACGCGTTGTGGCACGAGAGATGAGGGATAATAGCTGGCTGTAATCCACATCACCACTATCCCAGGTGATCCCATGCAGATTGTTGACTATATAGTCGACTTTCTTTTTGGCATCGGTGGAAAGCTCTTCGATAGCGTATGGGGGTTTTTACACCCAATGTTGTGTTGCACCCTCCCTGAGTCCTAATATTACCCGACCATAAAAGGTAAATATAGGGAGAGGGTAAACGTGACAAACAAGAAAAATGTAAAATATAATAATATGTAAATTCAACAAAATGAGCAGTTTTATTCATTTAAATGACAATAGCGCAGATGACAATAAATGGTATCATTATATCATAATGAGTTCTGTTGGAAATTATACTCGAAGTAAACAACTTTACATAATTCAAGTTGCGCAAGTATTTTAACAAAAAGGAAACATGAAATCCATCACAATATTTATGGACCCGTCTATATGAGACAATACTACAGCGTATATTTTATATGCGATACAAAAATTATTAGGGCCTAATGGGCACCTTGATATGGTTCCAAAGGTTTCATAATTCACAGAAAACGATATCATAAATATAAAGAAATTTAAATGTTGACGACTACACTACAGTGTTTACAAATCGTGAGGGTTTGACTAACAGACCTAAGCCAAACTCCCACGGGACTATCCGATCTGACAGAGAATATGGGACACACAAATAAACAAAACTTTAGCTGTTCAAACAGGACTTACGTTACAAAAGATTAAAGTTATCCTAATTCAAATTCCAATAAATAGTGTCATCACGTTACGTTAATTCAAACCATAATTTCAAACATGAAAAGTGACTTAAAAAAACGGGAATACTCTACAATTCCAAACAAATAAATATTAACATGTCAACTTCTAACTATCACGTAACTGAAAATATTTACGAGAATAAATACATAAGTACATATCCAGAGCCCGAGCAGCGACATTTTTAAGATAGAGTATTTTAATTTAAATTGACGATTAAATTATAAATAGGTTAAATTTTGAAACAGAATATTTTATGTAAAAAGTTTATAGTTAATAAAGAAGTTAGAGTTCATAACTCCACTCGTCTAAGCGACGATTTTGATACATCTAACAAGTATTTCTCCAGCCATTGCCCAGCTCCATGACAATGATCTGCCGTCGATCGTTGATCGTAGAATAGTCAATTATTGCACGCTTGCATAGCCATTATATAGGGATTTCGTTGTTATGGTGGGGATACACAAACACACGCGGTGGCGTCATGATGCCTGCAAAAAGTCACGTAGACCTTTGTTGATGTTGTTGATAGTTGTTCTCGCTCCATTGGAAGTCCGCAATATTTCCAATCACCCGATGTTTTGAAGGAGGTTCTTCTTCCCTCCGTCAGAGGTCAGCTACGTAAGTATCCTCTAGCAGGCGTTGTAAGTTCATCCCTCATTACTTGCNCCCCCAGTCGACGGTCTTGGATTCCCGTGCGTCGTTCAGCCTAGCAGGATTCTATTGAAAGCAGATTCATATCGTAAGTACTTGAACATATTGTTTATTACATTGATTTGGGTTGAGTCGTGAAACATATTGTCCAGCATTGTTATATTATGTCTTCATAGCCTACAAGAACTACAACAGCGAACAATACTATTGTAGTGATCCTAAATTTAATTGAATATATTGGAGCGGGTAGTAAGATTTGATGCGACACATCCATTTACGTCAGTATGGGGCGATATCCAATTGTAACATTATATGACGTAATGTTACAGTTGAAATAATGTGCCACATACAGATAAAACACTCAGTTCCTCTTCGATAAACTCTTTGTTGTCGTCGATTAAGTGCAGGAAATCCAAAATGACGTCCATGGCTTAATTTGAAGGGGTAAGGGGCGGGAAGCCGTTTATATTAACTTCTATAATCGGTCACGATGTTTCTGTCCTTGTCAATGGTGATGATGTTGGCAAACTCCCCGTACACGATAAAGTTGACGGCTTCGGTGAGAGATCGGGTGAAGCTCACTTCGATGCTCAGAGAACCGTGCCTCGTCAAATTCCAATAAGATTTCATGTGGGTTGACAGATTAGGTGTGAGATCAAAAGCCATGAGATGATATCCCTTAGGGAAAGCTTCTCGTGTGATGTCGCTACCCTCGTTCATGAAATGGATACCCGTTCCAGAAAACAGTGTCTGGTAGGACATTACATAGTGTTCATTTGAAAAATCGGGTTGTAACGGTTTCGACGGTACTTGTTCCCCGTTCACATACAGCGAGAAATGGTTCATACCATAGGTTTGAAAGTAGAACGGGTTCTTGGTGGCGTCTCCGTTGAATGCGGCGTTTGATACAAATTCCACGATGAAGCGTTTGGGTAACTGTCCGGTGATTTCCCTTGCACGCCCGTAGGAATAGTGAGTGTTTTTACTTCCAAACGGGTGATGGTATACTTTGCGGGACTGACGTTTAATGCTTTGGCATGTGCCAACAGTATAGAAGGTGCTACTTTGACTTGTCGCACTAGAAGGCCGGCTTCAACGATGTGAACCTTAAAGTGAGGGAGTTCAGGGACCACCATAAGACTAAACCCTTCTCTGGAACGGACCAACCTGACTCTGAGTTATGTGCCGTTCAAAATGTATTTCTCTTGGTTTAACATGTCACCGTGTTTATTCCCCAAAAGGTCCACCGTCTTAATTTTGTGGTGAAACTGCGACGGGCCTCAAATCCCTTGTTGCCAGCGTTAGCCTCCTCAATTGTTTCGGGGCTGTCAGCGAACCACAGATCGCAAGTCAAATGCAGTCTTTTGGCTTCACTGTTGTAATTGAGCAGCGTCATCCTGTACGCTCTATAGGCATACGTGTTTCTGGGAGGTGAGATTTGTTTTTGGTTTAAAAATACATCCAAATGTGTGAATAGCGAATGCAACCAATTGTTGATGGGAGCAATCTGATCCACCTCTGTTAAAGCGCCACCGTCGGGTTTCATGATGGCCACCCTGAGATAGAGCATAGTCTGGGAAAGATATATATAGAACTCGCCTTGTCTAGTAACGGTAAATTCGATGGGCGAATCATCGGTGAGAGAAGAGACAGGTTTGTACTGGAGCCATTGTCCACTTTCAAGACTGGTTTGAGTGGGTGGCACGGAAAAAAGATCTAGTTCACTGGTGGCACACTCGCAGGACTGAGGGTGTAGAAACGACATTTCAGCTGAAAATATCTACAGCTTCTTTCTTGACCTTTTTACGTTGGGCGACGACAAAAGATTGACGTTGTTGGTTCTTACGACGCCCTTTATATCCTGAGCCGGTCTTCAACGTGTTGATCTTCTGCTCGGCCTTGCGTTTCAAGTTTGTTCCAGCCGACACGTTGCCGTAGGGCTTCTTTGATATGACGCCGTTGATTGGTGACGTCGGAGAGCACGTCTATACCCGTATGAAGCGCCTGTTTTCCGATGGCTTTAGCGCCGCTTCTCAGTAATGGTACGACACTTTTGAAAAGGCCACTGAAAAAACTTCCTATCCCATGCCCTCGTTGATAGGGAACACTGTGGTAGATAAAAAATATTCCCGTTCCAGCCTGGTTGTCATAGTATCTTTGGTAGGGACAGTTCATGTTGAGCAGCGTCAAAAATGAAGTTTCACGCACACTTTTCCAAAGTCGAATGGTTTAGGTTCACCCGTGTCTGTTCTTATATTGATTTCCAAGCTTTCAATTTCCCTTCTAAGCACCAGCATGTAGTGCAATGGATCATAGCTAACTGTCTTATGTATCCCGTGGAGATAGTTTACGTTGTTGATAACAACAATACGTAACAGTGGTGCCACAATGTCACCCACGGGCTGAGGATTGACGATATCAGTGTAGATGTATATTTGCGAGGGCAAGCCTAGTATAATTTTGGCGGCGTACGGTGACTTTGGTACTTTGATCAGATTAGTCTGAGGATCGAAACCGAGCTGTAGATTTAGTTGGCTTGATAGAGTCAGCAGCTATATATATGGTGAAGTAGAAACATCGTCCACTTTTTTGTTGGGGTTTGTGTACTTGAATACAACTTCGAAATCACCCTTTAAAAGCCTCTACTTCGTTTAGAGCTTTGATAAATTCATGGATAGTGCTGTAATTTACAGCAGGGATATGATTCTTGAATATTTTTTCCACGCCGTTAGCGTCCACCCTGCTGTACCATACAATATTTTGACCCTCAGGTACGGTGGTGAAAGAACACGTATAATGAAATTCAGCCAGAGTGACTTCCCACCTGCCCTCGAGTGTAAGACGGTAAGGAAGTTGTGTGGTGAAATTCGTGAGGTTATTTTTCGGGAAATAACCCATAGAGCTGTCACCCGGCAAAGTGATGTAAAACTGGTATTTCATGGTAGGGCGCTGACGTAACTGGCAGGAATACAAGAATTAAATATGGTGTGGTAACGTTTTCACTGCAAGTATACTTTCTTTCTGGCGCCTTTACCCTTGACACGTAGTATTTTATTAAATTTAAAATTTCGGGAAGACGCACGCGTTGCAATTTGGGTTCGTCAAACGTCCCCTCCACTCCTTCACCGTCAAGATCGGTGAGTCTGTAGACGACAGGTTGGCGCAATACGATACTATTGACTTTGAAAATCTCTTCGCTCCTATTGCTTTCGTAGACCTTTTCAAATAGCATTTTGGATTCGCTAATACGCACCGTGTCACCGACTTTTATTTTAGGCTTCAGGATTGGACGTCTTTTGCCGTACATATTATTTCTGACTTGAAGCACATTGTTTCTGAAACGTCGGTGGGCACCATCTTGATACTGGAATGTTTTTCGCTGTTGTAAGCGTTGACTAGATCTTGGAGGACATCCACATAACTATACGTTTTATTTTTTCTAATCTACGCGCCTTTCAGAATTCTATTGAATCGTTCCACGATGCTTGCCTTCACGTGCGGATTATGCGTGATGTAGTAATGCACGCCTTCTTGATTGAGAAATTTCCGTACAAGACGTGCCGTGAACTCTGTCCCCTTGTCCGTTTGTATACTTAGAGATTTATGGCGACTTTGCTTGAAAATGTTCCGAAAGGCGTCTCTCACGACGCTCCCCGTCTTGGATGGAAGCGTCCTCACCCATGCCATTTTGCTAAACACGTCGATGACGGTGAGCAAGTACACTTCACCGTCGTTGTATTTTCTGATTCTTCGCATATCGTTGAGATCGGCTTGCCAGGGATCGTCAATGTTTGACACCACGTACTTGTTTCGTGGACACTTTTTTTTACCACAAGTTTGTGTGTGTTATAAGCGTCCTGCTCACGAATCCATTCTCGTAATTTTTCGGGATCTTTCTTGGACGCCTTCATGTGCAACGAAGCCCCTGCAAACCCTGCAGGATGAGAATGGTCGTAAAAGATTTCGGCTAGACGACCCAATAAGCTCTGAACGGTAGCACCCTGTTTTCATCTACCCTCTTCAGTTTCTTCTTCTTAGGGCGCTGCGAAGGTGTAAGTAGTTGTGGTACGGGCGTCGGATTTCTAATGGGTGCCTAACGTTTCGGATTTACAATAAATTCTTTCAGGACGTTTATTTTTTGCAGCGTCGTGAAAAACTCTCGCCACCCTAACGGTTCGCTGTGTCTTCTTGCTCTGACCAAATCGTTGACTTAATCCACAATATTGGATCCACTGAGAGGCGTATCTTGAATACTCACTTCTCCGTTTGAGTCCCAAGAGATTCCGCCGTGGGAAATTATATGTTCTAGTAAAAGTTCAGCTTTTATACGTGCCGGTGCTGGTACCGTATTAAGTACAGCTTGGATGGGAAGTACAGGCACTTCAGGGGTGGTGGTGGTTGTATTTACAGATGGTAGAGGGTGTTGACTAAAGTGTAGATAGCGCTGTAGAACCTATTGGTATAAAGTCAATTTGGACTTGTAGTCAAGTTTTGAAGCGAGCGTTTTTTCCATTTCCTTGGCCAACTCTGAGACCACTAGATTTGTTGACGATGCCACTTGTTGGTGGGGTTGCTCGTAACGGTGAAATAATTACGGGGAAACTAATATAATCTTTTTCGTGTGTTCCCTTAATTACTTGTTGAATAAGGAACCGAGGACCCCACTGATTAAATGGGCTAAAAGTAAGGTTAAGAACGCTCCTCCTTTTTGAAAGAGTAGTCGTCTCTTCTTCTTCCAGCACTCTTCTCGTTTGAACAGCTTGCGCAACACCTGCTTGTGTGCACATACCTTTGTCGTCTGGGCATCTTTCAGCGGTACCCACCCTTTTGAAGTGTTGTAGGTACACTCGCAAACAGAGTCTACCAGTTTATTGTCGGCCGTTTTCATCAAGGCGACACGTTGTTAAGGGTTCATGCGATACATCGCACGAAGCAGAGGGGCCTGCTTCGGCACTTTGGGAATCATGGTTATGAAATGATCTGTAAGCGGGAAGTGTCGGTGTTTTTATAGCTTTTGCGTGGTAGGTACATGCAGCACCCGACATTTGTGTAGGTCATATATCTGAACCATTCTGGTGTACCTTGTTTGAAATATAGCAAAATATAGCCGTGAGGAGTACTTGTTGCATCAGTGTAAGCCTCTTGTAAAACACCGGAATTTTCAGGAAAGACTTGACGTGCAAAGTGTTGAATCTGAGCTTTATCCCTGTTTTTTTTTTTACAAAATCACGATATAATGGGCGTTTAAGGAAATGTCTCTTTGACCTTTGCCCTAGTGAAATATATTTTGTGTAAGGTACATGACGCTAATATTTTGATGGTGACATCCTTTTGTGAAAAGATCGACGACCACTTGGTTGGCTTCAAGCATCAGGTTATCCAGGATAATCAGCTGTGGAGAGTCATTACAAATGTCATCCATTTCCGGCAAACCCTTACAGAATATGACGTGGGGACTTGCCCAGTCTTGTTCGAACCCCGGCTGCCATAAAGCATAATACCAGGTGATTTTATCAAATTTAACGTCACACATTGCGTCCAAGTGACGGATAAAGTCTGCTACAAAATGTGACTTTCCACAACCGTAAGGGCCACTTATGATGGCCGAAAATGGATCTTTAAACTTGTCCATAATATTTGAGACTGAGCTTATAAGCTATATTAGCTTGTATTTATAGGATAGGAAGGAGGTGCGGGTGTAGACGTTAAAACACAAACATAACCGTTTTTACAATATTTATATACAAGCATTAAAAAGTATATACACAGTGAAAAGTAAGTTGTGAATATTTACAATATATATATATATATTAGCACAAACATAATTTTTTTAACAATATTTATTAACACGGTGAAAAGTGTACTCTGCATATTTACAATATGTATTTACTAACACAAACCTAGCAAGTTTTTTACAATATTTATTTACACACCGTGAAAAGTATACTGTGAATATTTTCAATATAGGGGGAATAGTGGCCTCGGTACTAAATATGATATATACATAGAGACGATTTTCAATTTAAAATAAAATAAATATATATACAAACAGTTTATTATATATTTGAAAAGATTTAAAATAAATAAATATATATATATATATATACAAACAGTTTATTATATTTGAATAAATTTAAAAAATATATATATATATATACAAGCAGTTTATTATATTTAACAAAACCTAAAATATATATATATAGGATATATATATAAATATATAGGATATATATAAATATATATATACAAACAGTTTATTATAATTGACTAGAATTAAAATATATACAAACATCTAATTGACTATAAAAAATCAGGTAGTTGGAGGATTGAACTGGCAAATAAAAAATAAATAAAAATTTGCCTGGGTTCATAACATAAATTTAAGAAAAATATGCTTGATTTCATTCAGAATAGAATATGAAAAAAAAATCTCAAATCTTTGAAAAATGGTATGTCAGTGGAACTGTCTAGAGTGATAGAATAAAGATGATTATTCAGCCCTTATAAATGATCACCTTTTAGTCGTGGCGAGCGCGTTTACAAGGACTGATACACAAATGGCAATGCATTTAAATAATCGGTTATCCGACGTTTGGTGTACACGGGCCGGTATACTTTAGTCTGCGAAACGGTACATACATTCGCAAGAACTTTTCTTACAATTTTGTGCGGTATCTGTATGTATATTTCCGCAGCCTGTTCAATGACCATGGGTTTCAAAACATCAAAAATAAGATCGTTTTTGCCATAGTGTATGATGATACCGCGAACTTTGCACATCGTTTTTGTTTTGGCAGGATCGCCACCAACACAAACTCGGTAAGCGTAGTTCTTGGGACCACCAGATACAAAGGCGCTAATGTAGCTTCCCGGACCGTAATCCTGAACTTCATCAGTGAGGTTACCTAAAAAGTCTCCAGTCGGGGGACTCCAATCTCCGGAGCGTTCTGTGAATAAAACGCTATCTGTATCACGATAAAAAAAACGCTGTCTCCCAATTGTTCATGGATGCTCTATAACTGCAAACTAGCCATAGCAGTCGTGTAGCATTCCACCACCACACTCGTGTTAGGGTTAGGGCGCAATGCGTCGCACGCATCCTTGTAATTGAGGAACATAACCTCATCATTAACATCATCAATTACGCTGTCCACGATAATGTACGGATCCGTCAGGTACTTGTGGATGCCCTGATAGTCGTTAACAACGGCTACGTGTGGTAAATCGGGTCTTTGCCCAAACTTTCCCTATAATGAATTTAAAAAGAGCTTATCCAGAGTACGGAGAACAGGGTTTTTACATACAGAGTCGAAATCGAGTTTTACCCTTTCCCTTTCCTCATGATTTTGAATATAAACTAACTTTTCCTCTTGTGAGGTACACCACTCTGGCCATCCGCTGGGTTCTTTTTTAATTTTCAAAAAATATCAGTGTACCCGTGAAACAAGCCGCCAGAACGTGTCTGACGGTCATAAACAAATACATTGTACTCCCACACTTCGTGTACTGCTTCAGTGGTGCAGCCTTTCTCAACGGCTTTCCGGATCCCGTCAATCACCCAGACGCCTGTCAACCAGCGATCTGTTTTGTCGTTGTGCTGACACGCGCTTTGGTTTTTCTCTTCCCCGCATTTCCTGCACAAGATGAACATTATCTTGTCGTGCATCCGTGTAGGCAATACGGGCATGAATAAATCCCGTGGAGGCGTCACTGTAGCTTTGGTTATGCCTTCTACTTGACCTATAGATGAACAATTTGGTTCCAAGTGAATTTTGGGGTGGCCGACGGGGTATATTTTGTACTTGCAAACGTATGGATACAATGAACACACATCCAAGTAATTGATCTTCTCCCTACAAGAAAGGTTTGCTTCGTGGAAGAGCTTGATACTATTTGTACGCCTGCCAAAGAATGCATCCCTAAGGCTGAGAGGCTCCTTGGTATACACCTCGTTCCGGAGTCAAATATCTGCAAGTCCTTGTCTGTGCGTTTCATCGCATTAAACATACTCTCTCAGACCTCTACGATCGTGTAGCCGGCATTCTTAAATTTCTCCAAACGAGCCATGGTCGCTTCATAGCTTGTCTCCGTGGTCTCATGGGGACTATTTTTGATAGGGGTTATCCTGTCAGGGTAGCAGAGAAGGCACCCGTGCCAATAACAGCCCCAGAACTGGAAGACGGTGGTGGTATCTCCAGCTTTAACAACGCCGTCTACTCGTCGCCCTAACACATAATCCCCACGGCCATTACCCGCATGAAGAATAGAGACAATGCGTTGATGGGCCTCCCAGCATAGCCATTGTACAGCGACGTGCGACTGTTGGTTTGCGCACCGATAGCCACCGTTAGGGATAGTACCGATTGTATTCTCCTTAAGATGACTTAGGTGGTAAACCAACATGGCCGCTCCAACTATCGTAAACGCCTCTCTGAAAGGATCCGCCTTTGATTTCTCCATGAGCATGTCTCTAAGCTTCAGGCAGGCCTTCCGTAGGCTCTCTACATCTATCCCACAAAAAAGCAAAAGGGCATTTAACTCTGAGTGATTAAAGATTTCCCGACTTCCTGCTTGTTCACGCCAACTGTCCTTATGCATTATCAGTCAACCACACTTGAATATACAGATTTATGATTATATTGTTTGAAATTGTTATCAAAATTTCGAATCAAATAGTTGGCCAGTAATTATTCGAAACTAGTAGAAAGTTCAAGTCTTCGGACATCTCTAGTTAATATTATTTTATATATACAATTTTAAAACTACATACAAAATAATATTTTGTATGTAGTTTTAAAATTGTATTACATACTTAATACATATTATGTAACAATAATACGGACGGTCAGCCCTTTATGGGCCGCCAAAAGTGTGCGTGAGGGCCTCGTGCGGCCCACCGGTTACAGACCCCTGATCTAGAGGTAGATGTTAGTAATGTCGAGTCTTTTACTCTTGAAATAACATTAATGTATAAGTGATTGATTGTAGAGTGCTATGTGTGCTGCTTTA
>CABFVX010009631.1:7006-17528 GCA_902151425.1 Timema shepardi
TACGTTATTAAATTTAAATGTGTGGCCAAAAAGAGAATTTAGAAAAATAATTATTAAATATAAAGTTCCATAAGGCGAAACAGAATTTTGATCTTACATTTCTATAGACGGAGAAAGCAGGAGCTTTGTGTTATTCCTACTAAGACATAGGCCCAATTGTGACGATATCGGTACAGAAAGCATAATATATACACAACTCAGTGGAGGAAGACAGGAGAAGGGGGGAGGGTAAGTTCTGGACTACAATGGAAGAATGTGGCAGCGTCTCGATCATTCTAGCACGGAGACTCGCCATTGCGCATGCCCGGCCAAGTCAGCAGCCGCTCAGATTGCCATGCCTTAGGCTCTTTTAGTGTTCTGTTAGGCCGGGACAGTGAATGTTCGTCCGGAGGACTTGAGCCGTTGTTCCACGCGAGTCTTGTCAGGAGGTGAATGCGGTAAGTTTCTTCTATAATGTTATAATAACGTCTGTCTTGTAAGCCCAATGCTTCAATTTTGGCAGATGATTATAATAACAGGGAGCGGGTTAAGAGCACTTCCTCAAATTTTATATTATCACAAATTCATTTAATTATTTATTAAGTTGTATAAAAATTGTAGTTGTTCATGCGATATTGTTAACAATATAAGGATATATCACTAGGTTTTGGTCGTAGTTCAATTGAGAATAATTGCGCAATTTTAATGAAAATTGAGTTATTTTAAATATCTCAATTGTTTAAACAACACTGTTGTAGCTCCCACTATTGATAAATTACCAATTTTTATTATTATAACTCTATATTGAATATCACACATACACAAACATATTTTTAATATATACAGTCAAATTTTAAATTAATTGATTTGATCGAGATTATTGCTTTTATCTTTTACTTTCAGAATTTTTAGTTTTCTTTGACGTGTCTGGTTTTTTCAACTCTTCTACCTCGTCTTCTTCAGAATAGAGCTTCGTATTTCTCCCCAAAGACCAGACTTTTGCATCGAAAGCAGCGGTTACTAAACAAAGAACTGTGGAATAAACATACCAAAGATAAATATGAATTAAACACATAATTTCATACGCTAAATTTATTATAATAACAGCAATTTGAGGGAGAGTCCCTAGTAGTTTTATATGTAAATTTCACTATTTCGAAAAAATATAAGCCAAACGTGTGTTGTTTCTTGATTAAAAAAATAACTTCCAGCAACATTTAATAACAATTTTAAAACAAAAGTAAATATTTATAAATCACAAGGTTAGTGTGTCAATTTTCTTCTCTCAAAATGTTATTTAAACCATAACTTCCAAGAAATAGATCGGTACCCACATTGATGGATATGTGGGCTAAGACATCCCACATGGCTTGACCAAGTTTGGTAAATTAATACACATACAAGGAAGGGGCGTAGACACGTTTCTGACCAGTGTGCCACTTAAGAACAAGCTAAATTCTGAGCTAGTCTTTTGTGCCACCCCTGATTTAATTTTTTTAATGAGTATTTAAATATTAAAACTGGTTGAATACATATATTCAAAGGAAAAATGGCTACTTTAAATCAAACATTTAAAGGAGGATTGAAGGACAATGCCTACTTACTTACCAGGCTACTGTAGAACTTTAGTTCACAAATAACCCAATAAAACACATAATTATATAGTTTTCGAGGTACATCAGTCTCTTTCTTCAGCAGACGAGAGTGAAACACAAACTGGATTATGGCGGCATGGCTGGAGGTAGACAACGGTATCTAAGTGACCAAGATCATAATCCAGTCTGCGTTTCACTCTCGTCTGCTGAAGAAACGGACTGATGTACCTCGAAAACTACATAATTATGTGTTTTATTGTGAACTTTGAGGGCTACAATTCTACTGCACGTGTGTAGGCCTTGCCCTTCTATCCTCCTTTAAACTAATACACATTATGAAATGTAATAAATATCTAGAAAAAAAGAGTAATTTGTTAAACATGATTGAATTTTAAAGAAGAAAAATTTACCAGCCTATCATGGTGAGTGTCTTAGATAAGATTGGGTTCAATAACCTAAGGTAAAAATGTGCAAAGTAACGCCTTCGAAGGAGAATGTGGGGAATACCAGGCCTCCACCGTGGTTCGGATCCTGTTAAACTGTAGGTCCTCCTTTTAATCTCACAATCACTCTACCATTACACATTAGCGTGAATGCATACATCCCGAACCGTTAGTGAGACGCTGCTAATAATAATAAACCTTTGAAGGAGGGGGTAGCCCATTGAATTGATATAAATATAAAATCAAAAACTTACACAAACTTTTCCACATTGGTTTGAAGCGTGTTGTTGTATTTTATCATGCAGGATATTTTGTTACGGTTCATAACTGGTCATCAATAGCACACAAGACAATTTCTAACAATCAACTTAACAAAGTTTACTGCAAGACGTGAATGATAGGGCTGTCAAAATAATATTGACTTAAAAAAACTATAGCCTACAGTGTTGAGAAAAGTTTTATTTCGTGTTTATTTATTTCACCCAGCGTGCCAACCGCATCATGTTCACGTGCGGCCCACGGACAGTGATAAAACTGGCATGAATGATAATTGAAAACAGATAAAAAAAACTCTGTTTTCTCAATCGCAGTGTTTTTAAAACTGTGTGCCACCAAGGAAGGGTCAGTAGATAGGCTGCGGGATTTCGGGGGAAGATCGAAAAGAAGCAAGAGAAAAAGAAAAGTTAGAAATAAAAATAAATCCTTAGAAACATTAATTTAAAAAATAACATGGTAACTATAATTTAAAGTTGTGTTGAATTTACTAGTTTACGAATTAGAATCTCAGAAATAAATGATGGGATTAAGAGTAATTTATATTTAAATAGTTGCATGATACATGACTATTGGTTAACATATTGTTAGATTGTAATTAATTGTATGGTTATGCATGGAAGGAGTTATTTATTTAGGGACTTTGTTATGTTTCAATGTAGTTTGTGAAGATGAGTATGTAGAGTACTTATAAGTAACCCCTTAACAACTGGCGACCTTCTCCGGACCCCTCTCCAGGAACAAGTCTAAAGCACTGTGTCAATACAATGGGTTGTGCTAACTGGCAAAACAATCTCTGTTTTTAAGACATGAGCTGGTGTAACTGCTGATGTATAACAGTTGACAGTACGATTCAGCTTTGCATGCTCTAGATTACCAAAGGCTTCAAGCTATTACACTATATTATTATTGTTACTTTATATGTATTGATGATATCAATGAAAAGTGAAAACTGCAGATGACACGACTTGACGTATGAATACTTGAAAGTAGATCTAGTAAAATAGCTGTCAGATGAGGAAGACTCTTTATATAAAAATTGGACTGTACACAAAAATACACAAGGTATAACGTTTTGTCTGAAAAATGGTACATTTAGGAAATATTAAAAACCAGCATAAAAGTATCGACTTGAAGATTGTACAACTGAAAATGATCAAAAATCAAGGTGTTTTGATAAGTTCTTATATGCCCACATGTTTGAAAAGTGGTCAATATTTGCCTTGGGATGGTTTAAACGTCTTTAAGACACACCCAAAAGTACACATAAGTATTGGTCAAAAGGTAATTATTTACAAGTGGGAGCACAGACAGGGTGGTACCTCATTCGTTTAGTCCGATTCTAATCGCGGGACCTGATCTGATAGAGGGTAGAGATTAAGACAAGAATTAGTCTATTAAGTTACCTGAATTTAATTGTAACAGTCATCAAGTTGATATTTTCACCTGTTATATACAACAGCAGATTATCAAGATTTACTTTAAGAAATCAACTTCCTTAAGAAAATATCGTGTGATTGGTCTGAGCCCCAGCTTCCAAGCAGTGGCGTCAGACAATAATATATTTAGTAGGGTTAATTTCCCAAATCAAGACATTCTGAAATTTGAAAATTTTTTATTTCGTGTTTATTTATTTCAGTCAGCGTGCCACCCGCATCGTGTTCACGTGCAGCCCACTGACAGTGATAAAAACTCACATGAATCATCATAGCACACAGGTAAAAAAAAACCTGTATTCTCAATCACAGTGTTTTTCAAACTTTGTGCCACCAAGGAAGGGTCAGTAGATAGGCTTGCCGAATTTTTGGGGAAGATCGAAAAGAAGCAAGAGAAAAAGTAAAGTTAGAAATAAAAATAAATCTTAAGAAATTTATTATCAATATTATTTAAAAAAATAGCATGGTTACAATAATTTAGAGTTGTGTTAAATTTACTAGTTTACGAATTCGAATCTCAGAAAAAATGATGGGATTAAGAGGAAATATAATTATAAATAAAACCAAATATTAATAGTAACTAAATGTTAACATCTTTCCTTATAATCCATTCACTATAAAATTCATACATTCAGTTTAAAATTATTGGTCTAGGGCCTGGTTGTTAAGTTCATCCTATAATAATAATAATTGATTCTGAACCATCAATAAGTAATTTTAGGGCTCTAAATAAGTTTCACTTGAATAATGTTAAAAGATTATTTTTTTTAAATCTGAAATGTTCTCGAATCCTCAACTCTTGAATACCTTTAAGGATATGAGTGTTTCATCCTTCTATATTTTAGCTAGTTAACTTTTAACATTAAAATCTTTCCTTAAAAAAGTGATGGTGTGTCTTGACCATTCTAGATCCTTGTTTAGTATTGAGTTGAAAAAGTGAGACATTAACTCTGTAGGCCTTTCTTTATATCATATTGAGATGACCATGTGGGGTGTCAGCCTGGCTTTTACAATTATCACTGTTATTCAAAATGTTTGCTAAATAAATTGTGTGTGGTGTTTGAAAAGGCTCTTAGACAATGTCACCAAGGAGAGCCGGTCGTGATGTTATTTGTCAGGAATAGTTGAAAAATTGTTGGATATAATAATACAGATAACAATTTCAATAGTGAATATTATATGAATGTGTTAGCCTTCATTTGGTAAAATAACCGTATAACTTGCAAGTTGGACGAAATATAAAATAAGAAATTAAATTGTATTAAAAGGTTGAAAAGCATTGCTCCATTTACTTTGTAGCAATATATATATATATATATCTCTATATTTACTACAAAATAAAATGATATAAATGGAGCAGTGATTTTCAACCCTTTATATATATATATATATTTGTCAGATTAGCTATTTAATCTTTTCTTTCTTCTGCGCCTATTCCAGATTTATCGCTTTTAATCTTTAAAAGAAGCTACACTCAAAGAGTAATTTATATTTAAATAAGTGCATGATACATGGCTATTGGTTAACATATTTTTAGATTGTAATTAATTGTATTGTTACGCATGGAAGGAGATATTTATTTTAGAACTTTTGTTATGTTTCATTTAAATCTGTAGTACATCAGTATTATATAAAACTAATTATAATTCAAATTATTATATTTTTCACAGTTTTATATACTTATTTTTGTATGTGTGATTTTTGGTAAAAATCGTTACTCACATTTAACACACATACCCAATAACGCCATTCCCTTATGGTGTAGGCAAGAAACTGTACATTTAGCTCGCAAAACACCTTCGTACTCAATCCATCCTCGCTAACTTTCTCCACACTTCCCTATCATTGCTAACTCCCTTCACTTCAACAAAGTCACCGAATGCTCTTTTATTAATAAAACTATTAACATTTAACTTTTTCACACATTCGTCCACAGCATTTAGCCACATCTTACATGGCCTAGCCATCCCTTTTGATCCAAACACTCTACATTCATATATTTGCTTCGACCCTCGATCCTCCCCAAACCAACGTAAGACGCTCCTTTCACAGTGACCTTCTAGATTCCCTTTCAAACCCACATTTAAAGATGTGTTAAATCAAAACACTGACAAGTTTTACCATAGCAATGAGTTTCCCTAAATATGTATACATATATTGATACACATTACCTGCTATCGTGGAAAATAAATAAATCCTCAAATTATCTTTATTGTATACCCAGCAGTTTCCCTTCCGGCCACAAGTTTTCTCCCACACGACACATATCATGTCTGGAACAAAACACAATAGTTGTGTGTTAATATAGTAGAAATAGGGAGGAAAGTATCACTAAGCAGTGCCAATCCTCTTGTGAGATATTCTAACTAATCCCTGAACCAAGTGACAGAATTCAATCTTACCTGGTAGACACATAAAAACTCATCATGTGTTAAGTATTTAATATGAGATATAGAAACAAGAAATATTATGCTTAAAGTTCCCCATCAATAAATGGGGTAACCAACCCTCTAGTTTAGTATAATACATAATCGTTTGGTCATATCACTATAACATTTCATGATAATACCCACTTAGGTGGTGGCATGGTCTAATGCGCTACTCTTGCAGTAGACTAGACTGCCAAGGACGGCCAGATTGAGGTTCAAATCTCAGTCGGGTGTATTGAGGATATTTTCTCCTCAAAAATAATCTTTCACTCTTCCTTCACATAAATGTGAGTACAATTCCTCTATATATAACCTTTCTAATCATTAAAACCACTAGCGTAATTAGTACATAAGTGTATAACCCAAATAGGTAGTAAGACGTGGTGATAAAAAATAGCATCATAAACACAATTTTTTTTAAATAACCAAAAGTCAGAAAAATTGAGACATGATGGTGAAATGATTTAAGATTAAAGTAAAAAAAAACCTCTTACACTTATCCAAATTTTAAAATTTTAAATTGATTCTTTGTTAATTTTAAAATCTCAGCTTATGATTTTGCTGGATAATAAATATTTTAGTTTGTGTAGTATCTATAAATTCTGATAAACAGTCCTGATTAAAATCTGGTTTATTTAGCTATTATTACTAATAATAAATATTGGTTTAAATAAACATAGAATTGAACCAGACATATTAATCTGTTATGTTCAGAAATCAATCATATATTACTATCTGAGCAGTAAATGACACAATCACAAATAAACAATGTTCAAAATACTTGGGAAAAACACTCCCACTAGGTGGACTTAAAAATATGCTAACTTTATTTTAGTAACTATTTATATTATGGGTATGAGTGTGATTATAATAATACTCATTCATATTATTATCTTACCAATGAAAGCGTTCAAAACAATTGGTGTTGGAATCTGCGCAAAGAGGCTGACAAATAGAAATCCTAGACCTTGGGCCTGGGCTTTATCTCTTTTATCCACACACCTGTAGTCGAAATATGTCAATTAATATTGTAAGGACAATACATGTTTCCCTCACTACTGACTTCTCTGGGTGATTTAATTCAAAATAATACTGTAGTCAAATTAAAATCATTCATATTACATGCAAAATTATATAACACATTTTTTATTTGAATTAGTTCACGTTAATTCAATTACACAGGAATTAAATTAGCAATTAGAAATCTCAAGTGGTCCGTGGAACTTGGTAACCACTTACTTTCTATATGGCATTTGGAACCCGAAAGTTCACTGCAACACTTACTGAAGTACGCCAGCTCTGACTATTTTGAGCTAGTTCTATCCCACTCACCTCAATACTCCTTATTTTGAGCTAGTTCTACCCAGTCCACCTCATTACACCTTGTTTCGTTCAGGTACATTCTAATGTTATGCTCCCATCTGCATGTAGGTCCTCCCAATGGTCTCGTTTCATTGAGTTTACCAGTCAATAACCTGGACACGGTTCTAGATTCTCCCATTCACGCTGCATTACCTGCCCACCGTAATCTATGAGACTTGATTACTCTAACAATGTGCTGTGATGAGTACAGGGTATATTACTCATAATTAGGTAACCTCCTCCACTCGAAAGTAATCTCATCCTCAAATATTTTCCTAAGCTCCTTGTTATTGTACACCCTAATTTTTTTTATCGTCATGTAAGATAAGAGACCACCTTTCACACCCAGAGAGAACAACCGGTAAAATTAATGTTTTATATATTCTGAAAACACGTTTGTTAAAATTTAAACCTTATTTAAAAAAATTAAAACATTTGAGTGTATTTTATTGTAGAACATGTTATTCTAACAAAATTGATAGAATTGAAATCTAAAACAAAATGGTTGAACTTGCAGTGTTAAAAATAAAAACCCTCTTTGGTTTTATAAAGTTAATAGTGTCAATTTTGAAATGGTTTAGATGTAGCAATGGAAGATCTTACAAGAGTGAGCGACTGGGACAAGGTGTGGATAGATGGTAGATAGGAGAAAAATCATATTATATCAAAAATACCTGTAGTTAATTATAACATTGGTGACGCGCCCATTGCTATATAAAATGCATAGGCCGTCATAATTGCAATATATATAATCTCTTTGGTTGTACAATCCAATGGGCAAGGCCCAGTTTCCACCGAGAACTCTTCTTTGAGGGTTCTTTGAGATATTGACGAACAAGAGCAGTTTGAATACATCTGGAAAGTTAGAACACATTATGTTTGTTTGCGGGCTTTCAAGGATGTTATGGACTAAGCTAGATACGTATAGGTCAATGTTGTTTACAAGAGGCTGCCCGCGTCAGAAACGGGACAGTAAATTAGCCCAGTTTTTTTACATTATCTTTAAATTAAAATAAATATCCCTTTCAAATTATTAAATTTAAACATACCTTTGATGTATTCAGCCAAACTAGGTGTTGGCAGACTTCATTAAACTGGCTGGCAAGAGCAGGGCCCCCATCTTCCCAGATTGGACTGGCTCAGTCGTAATTAGGGAGAAATGAGTCCGTCAACTTTTTCATACGGAATGAGCTCTGCGAGATGAGTGTACTTTAGATGTTAGATTACATAACAATGTTTGCACGTGTGTTAAAACACCTATGTGCGTGCACACAGACCATGCAGCTAAAAAGTGCGCTATAACTTATCTTACCAATCCGCCAATAACAAGAGTTACTCAACATTACACCATTTCTAATTTAGAAGATAATTAGTTTTTACGTTATAAAAATAATGCATGGATGTTTAGGCCTACATATTGGGTGTTCTTGACAAAACAATAATCTTATTGGTGTGAAACATGCGTCTATTTTCTTACATCACCAAAACCCATTTTAGGTGTTCAAAAACAAGGTGCTTAGGAATTAATTTGGTCCAAAAAGGGATGAGGCTACTGGGGAGTGGAGGAGGTTATATAAATATGAGTTATATACCATGCATTTATCGGAGCACATTGTTAGGATAGTTAAATATCGCAGGTTATGGTGGGCAGGACATGCAGCGGGAATGGGAGAATCTAGAACCCTGTCAAGGTTAATAAGTGGCAAACCCAATGGGTAGAAACCATTGGGAAGACCTAGACGCATATGGAAGGATAACATTAGAGTGGACCAGAAAGAGAGACGGTGTAATCAGGTGGACTGGATAGAACTAGCTCAAGACAGGGATATGGTGTAATGAGGTGGACTGAATAGAACTAGCTCAAGACAGTGAAAGGTGTAATTTGGTGGACTGGAAAGAACTAGCTCAAGATAGAGATAGTATGTAATATGGTGGACTGGATAGAATTAGTTCAAGACAAGGATATGGGGTAATGAGGTGGATTGGATAGAACTAGCTCAAGATAGAGATAGTATGTAATGAGTTGGGCTGGATAGAACTATCTCAAGATAGAGATAGTGTGTAATGAGGTGGACTGGATAGAATTAGCTCAAGACAAGAATATGGTGTAATGAGGTGGATTGTATAGAATTAGCTCAAGACAAGGATATGGTGTAATGAGGTAGACTGGATAGAACTAGCTCAAGAAAGAGATAGTATGTAATGAGGTGTACTGGATAGAACTATCTGAAGACAGGGAAAGGGTGGAATGAGGTGTACTGGATAAAACTATCTCAAGACAGGGAAAGGGTGAAATGAGGTGTACTGGATGCCATCATAAAATATTGTGTACTAAAAAAATTTAAAAACTGTTAGCTAAAATGATTTGACTTTCACAGAAATTCATTTATAGTAACATTTTAACTCTAGGATACTTCTCCAGACAAATATAACTTTATTTATTCTTCCAGTGGCAAATTAAATAAATATTTCAAAGAATATATTATAAATATAACATTTAAAACTTACTGAAAAGATATGGAGTTTTTCTCTTTGTTGAGTTGTCATCTAAGTATGTATGTCCGACGGTAGTATAAAGAGTGGCGCCTAGTCCTAATATGATTTGGGCACAGAATAAGAGCGCTACCAATGCAATCGAGTGCTTTGCTTCAGATGTGTCGGCGACGCTACAAGTTCTGTTAGTGCTGACAGCTGAGCAGAGAGAACTGTATTGTTCTGAAATCAGATGATGGAAATATAATATAGTACAATATCTGTTAGTACCAAGTACACAGTCGTACACAGTGAGCCAAGTTTGGAATATCTTGTATTTTAGTGATATCGTAGGCCTAATTGTTTAATATTAACACTATCAAATATGGCTGTGATGTTACACTCTAGCTATTAATTTAATCAACAATGGTTTCTAGTAATATTGCCAAGCTAGTTTTATCAGGTTAATATATTCACCTATGGTCTCCGTAGTTTTATTGTAGAACTCCAAGTCCAAGTATTCCTTTGTGAGA
>CABFVX010009632.1:0-17526 GCA_902151425.1 Timema shepardi
CTACCCGTTCGGGTTATACGTATTTACGCTAATGTGTAATAGTAGGGTGATTGTGAGATGAAATGGAGGACCTACAGTTTAACGTGGGATTCGAACCACGGTGGAGGCCTGGCATTCCATACATTCACAAGTTGTGATTAATGCACGTCTTGCCAGAGGTGAAGGAAGGATTTGGCAATTAGACAAATTTGTGTAAGGATCGAGGATTGAACACCGGACCCCAAGCACAGAGGTCTGATACCTTACCCCTAGACCACCAGATCACCTTTTTAAATTATTATTTTTATAATTGTACCATTATATATTCCAATTAGTGTAATATTTTGGAAATTTGATTCGAAGTAGGGGGATAGTAAAGATAATCAGCAATGCCCCCTAAAAAGTGTCGTTAATAAAAAAAATTTATTTCAAAGAATGCAGATGGTAATATTTAAACTAATTTGTAGCAAAATCGGATCCTTGGCCTACCCTCTGTCACTGTGTACGCCACTGGTTGACAGGTTCGTGTTTAAACATTCTTCTTCAAACCCAGGATTTGCAGTTGGGGGTGGGGGTATATAGGCCCTAATAGTATCAACTATCCCTTCCCCTCTTCCTGGTACAATAGTCTTTACATATTTTTTCTAAAATAATAGTTTCAATTACTGTACCCACTTAAACACTTTATGTTCAAAGAGTAAAGATTTAAACCATTTCTAGAAAATGTTACGATATCACAGGTCCAGTTTTCATTTAAGTGCAAATTTACAGTAAAATTAAAAATCAACACAAAAAGGTTTTCCTTTGAAAAGCCCTAATTAATGCACACGATTATTTGTTTTATATTAAATATGATTAAACCAAATATAATTAACTGATAGCACAGAGTGCTAACAAGGACTGCCCTTCTCCGACGTTTGGTTTCACACTTTTCAAATATTTACAATTTACAGCAAAAGGTCTAATCCTCCCTATTTTTCTTTCAAAAGTGAAATAATCTCTTTGTTGTTTACGGGAATTTCACGATTTTTCCGTGAAAATAGTTATAACCATATTTTTGTAATATTTTTAATTTTTGAGGGGAAGGCCCTTCAGCTGGAGGGGGACCACCCAAAAGCCCCCTCTCTTCTCCATGGGTGCGCCCCTGCCCTTTTGTGCTGGTGAGAGAACGTGTGTGGTGAAATTTGACCGAGTCCGGCTCACGAGTCAAGTCCGCCGAGCCGGACTCTGAGTATATGAGCCCCTCCCTATATTTTGTGTAGATTAGTTTGTATTCATATTAGAAGGCAAATCGTGTTTATTTAACGTTATAAGACTTATACATAGGTAATGTTCAAAATATTTGGGTTGATATAACATTTACATACTAGATATTTAGACAAATAGATTAATTCCCCCATCAAAAGGCAGTTTTAACTCGAGAGAGAGCAAGGAAATAATCAAATATAATCCTATGTGCGTTTGTGTGATAACAATGTCACTTTCAAGACTGAGAAACTTTGTAAATGAACTTACGGATGCCCGAAGATGTGCACCTCAGGCGGTTTTTTTTTCTTCTTATCAATTTTACCTATTTGTTTGTTTTTTTGCAATACGCCTTAACTATTTGTTCGGTTCGTGCTAAAAATTTAAATAATTATTCTGTTAAAGTGTTAAGGATGAGGAAAACTAGACTATAGATGAATTGTTCCAGTATTTGCGTGGAGGAAGAGTGGGAAAACATCGAGGAAAAAATCTCCTCTGTACAATCGATTAAAAACCCAGCTCTACCCGTCATCAGTAATAAAAAATAACCCTAAGTTAATAGCAACCTTTCCCCAATATAAGGAAAAGTGAATATTTACATACATTTAGAGGAACAAACTTAAATAACTATAATGTCTGAGCATTTATAATTTAAAAACAAAGATCAGTGGATTGGGTTTAGAGGGGGACTGGAGGATGGAAATTTTCAAAAGCTAAAAGTACAATAATTTTTGGTGTCATAGAAAATTAAAATTTGTCGGGAAGGTGGATGGGCTGTCCCAGATAACTAGAAAGGTATGAGAGTGTTTTAATTTTATAATAAAGATCTGTAAAATAGGAGAGAACGGTGACTATAATCTTAAAAACTAATACCATAAAAAAAATTCTAGGTATCGTGGAGATTTGGAATATTTTTAATCGTGTATTACAAAGACCACCACAAATAATAAAAAATAATGGAAATTTGTCTCTGAGAAATAATGGGGCAAAAAATTTCAAAAACTATTATAAAAAATAGCTTTCTCTTTTTATATTGAAAATTAAAATTGTGCGGGTAGTTAGTTACCTTTAACAGCATATTATTTCATTTATGCTCTTTGTTCGAGTATGATGAGCTTTTCTTTTCGATATGTTTTTTAACAATGTACATAATTTATTTTCTCATATCAATTTTAACGGTGACTTTCTTTAATAATCTAGTTTTTATACCCTATTAACATCGGACGCTTTTTTTTGACTGGCTGGATGTAATACAACTGTTATGTATCTTTCAAACCGAATATATCTCACAGTGTGTGTTTTATTAAGATTTATCGAAGGCTGGACCGAAGGGGATTAGTCCATCAGAGCCATGCTGTACGATCCCTCTTGGGAAAATATCACGTTTTCCATGGATACCGTTCGTTTGTTTCAAAGATTGTTTTTTAAATGTATTGGTAGATATATTTGGTCTAGGCCTAGGTTTGGCATGGTTATATTAATATTATAACACAATAAATTAAGTAAAAGAGTGCTGCCAGATGTATAATATTATAATTTGATATAGTTTTGATATTTTTTTGTCCGCATGAGTTATTCGAACACTTCTATGCATCTAAGATTTAAAATTTGGAATTCTGATAGGTCTTAAGATAATGTTCTTTATAAAAGACTAAAAATCGGAAATTTAATGTTGTGGATTTAAAATAGCGGATTGGATTAGGTTAAAAACGTTGAAAATTAATATTTCCCTTCACAAAATGTTAAGTGTTACTATGTAGCTTTAATTTGTTTTAACACTTTAACAACTAGTGACCTGGCGATCTAGAGTTAAGGTCTCAAGACTTCTGTGCTGGGGTCCGGGGAACAATCCTCAGTCCCGGAACAGATTTATCTGATTACCAAACTCTTCTTTCACCTCTGACAAGACGTGTATTAATCACAACTTGTGAATGTGGGGAATGTCAGGCCTCCACCGTGGTTCGGATCCAACTTTAAACTGTAGCTCCTTCATTTAATTTCACAATCATCTTACTATTAGCGTAAGTGCGTATAACCCGAACGTATAGTAAGACACGGTGATAATAATAATCTTTAACAACTATGCAATGCTTTATGACTATTCTTTATTTTTACTAGCACCAAAAGACAAGAGGTCAACACTTTGTGTATAGAGAAGTTATAACTTTAAAAGAAATGTCAGCTTTTAAAACACTTTCAGATTATATTGTTATTTTGACTACTTTCACATTTTGTAACATAATTAAACTAATAAAGGATTAAGATTTAAAATATAGTCTAAGATTTTGTTACTTTTTTCATATGTTTAATTTTTTATACTAAAAATAAAGCTACTTTATAGACTCCCCATGCAAAGAACGGGTACACCAGCTGGTTTCTTATTTTTTTTAAAAAGAGCGAGGGCTGAAAATGGTATGAATATAATCTATTAAATATATTATAATACAATATGTCTTTACTGAGGTTCGAAAGGTAGTCTCCAACGGTGGGCACACGGATAGAGGGGTCAGTCTCGTCAAGTATGATACGCTGGTGATAAGTAGTAGGGTTAGGTTTCAGTCCAGGCTCGATGTACTAATTTTCTTTACTAAATTAAATTCCAATATCCTTCCACGCAAGTGCGGTTACATTTCTTCAAAATTCTACCTTCCCCCTTCCTTTACCCAATTATTTGCGTAATTACGCTGATAGCCGGGATGATGAAAGTAATAGCTAGCGCTAGAATAACCTAGCGCGATCCACAACCGCGGCCAGTGGTCTCGAAGCGAACTACTACGGACTGGTTAGTTACCTGTGTGGAAGGCAGGTGGCAGCGACGATAAGTACTCCAGCTCGGCGGGAGATGGCAGCACGGGACTAGTATCCTTGACGACGGACACACGGAGCGCGGGGTCGGTGGCGAGGCTGTGGTTGAGTCGGAGTCTGGGGGGCGGCGCGGGGTCCTCCTTATCCGAACTGGGGGAAGGTACGCTTGGGGTAGGCGGCGTCACTTGCGTCTTGTCGCTCGGGCTGACGTCCTCGGCGCCTGCCTCGCTTAGAGGCGGCTCCCTCCCGTTGTCGCCGGAACCTTCAGCGTCACTGCCCCACTCGTCATCTTCACCTGCACACATTGACACGTGGACATTAGCATGAGAGGAACATGGTGACTGGAGACGTCCTTGAATTTGTTTGGAAATTTTAGATGAAGTAACTAACTTTGAGGGTACGGGGGGGATAAATCAACATTGATGTTTTTCTCAACCAATATTTACACATACCTATTTAATTAATTAATAAAGGGGGAAAATAAATCAACATTGATTTTTTCTTAACCAATATTTAGACATACCTATTTAATTAATTTAAAAAGTATTTAACTGCAAGGCTTAATCATAATTTTTATAAGTATGGGGTCAAAGGTTGGATTCTCAACATTGCTAAGAAAAATGTTGCAAAATTGTATATTTCCATTTCCCAGTGAAGAATTTGCGGTCGGGGTACTTACTAAATGTTGTGTTTGTCGAAGAATTAAGTAAGCGCACTTTCAGAACCAACCGATTGTAAAGTGATTTAATTATGTCAGACGCAGCAACGTTAATTCAAAGATATTGATCGAAAGACTAAACAATATTTATTTCTACCATGCCGAGAATCAAACTCGGGATCCAAAGTTCGGTGGAAAGATGTGCTAGAAGCGATGGACGAGAATTTAATATACTGTTATCAAATGTAAGATCCATTTCTCCATAAACACCTTTAATAAAAAAATAACTTTTCTTGAGAAGATTTTTCGTGTCATATGGATTGTTCCAGAGCACTGATTTGAGGTAACCATATGAAGATGGTGGGAAAAATCTGCGATATTTGAAAAAGGAACATTATTAAGTCAACCAATCGACACTATGACTCATTTTAATAAAATAAGTTAATTAACGTTTACCCAAATCAATAATATACAGTATACTAAGACATTAAAAATAAAGTTTGGTGTATTGTTATAATATATCGTTAATACAGTCTTAACATTTCTCTTTGGATTTTGAGTTGAGGTATCTCCTCTAATTTCTCCTTGGATTTGAAGATGATAATATATTAACTTGGTGATTAGATTAGACACAAACCAAATTAATACTATATGCAATAGTACAGTATATTCATTGAGAATAACCGTGGCTCCTGCAGTTTTAAGACAACAGTTTTTGTAATATATGTCAATTTTTAAGCGGTCTAAGTATTCAATCGAATGCTTAGAATTTTAAGTTCAACAGATTGAAAAAAACTATGTACAGTACATACATCGTTCAGCCTAGGCGCGAAGAATGTCCTTGCCAAATTTCGTTAAAAATTAGTCCAGACATTTGGTTGTTTTTGTGAAACGACCAAAACAGATATTTGAGCCGCTTCCAGAATGAAACCAATAACCATATCGAAAAACCTTGTGCGTGCGTTGTTCGGTCAAAGTTCATATAATGTCCCTGCCATATTTCGCTAAAATTGGTCAACGCATTTGCCAGGTATCACGGAAAAAATATCCGGAAAGGTAGATTAAATGCCAAATGGTCTAGTCAGAACCTCGTTACGCCCGGTCGATAAATGTGAGGTAGAACATTATGATATCGCGATATTATATCAATAATAGCAGCCTGTTTGCGAAAATCCCAAACAGGTAGAGAGACACGGTGAATAAAACAGTCTTAGGTAAAAACAATTAGAGGAAACAAGCAATAAAATATAAATTTAGAAACAGGTAAATGTTTTAGATTTGATTTTTTTTATAACTAGGCCACTTTTTTTTTTGTGCTCACCATATTAGCAAGAAGGGAGTAATTAAAGTCCACTTGCAAATGAACAGCCGGTTTTACGACTTCCCATTTTCCGATAATTGATGCGAGTTGCCACGCTGAATGGAGGGATAATTTGATAATAGGAAGAAGAGCCACAGCAGCAGGTGTCCACTAGTAGCGCTCGGAACGGGCATAGGGTAAACTAAACTACATAGAGGTATCGGTGGCTCAGGGCCAGAGCTATCAGATAAAGTTTATGGTAATAAACAGAAGGAACACGTCAAAACAAGTATTTTGTTTTGCTATAGTAATGATGATGATAATCTTAGTAATATAATAATAATAATAGTGAATTTATTCCCTTTCTGAATATATATATATATATATATAAAAAATTTATAAATTATTTATTTTTCCCTTTAAAAATTAAAACAATTGTGCTCAAAGAATTATCCTCAGGGAGAGGGATAAGGGGACAGTTTAGAGGAAATGTGCTCGTATTGGTATAGAGAGAGAGAGTATGAGAAAACTGTGATGAGGAACGCAGGTGGAATCCGGACTGGGTGAGCTTAGAATAGTTTCTTAGATGTGATCTTCACTGTTGTTTTTATCCTATCCTATGTCCATACTAATGAGGGTACACTTCCTCTAAGCCAGTGTTTTCCAAACTTTCGCCAGTCACGTGTATCTTTTGTAACCGTAGCCAAATCAACGTTACCATTTCAGTAAATAAATAAATAAATAAATAATAATCAAAAGCTTCGCTTTTAATGAGTGTATATACGGTCGTTCAAGATTTTAATAAGGCTTAAATGGTAAGCTAAACAAAGCAATGACAAAAGGGGAGAAATTGGTTCACCGTTATCCAAAATGGTTTACTAAGAGCGTTCATCATAGAAGGTCCAACTTAACCCCTGTCTCGCGCGAGATATGGGAGTAAAAGGGAAAATACAAGACCCAGATATTCCAGAAATGTGTGCGGTACATTCGCATTTGAATGATTACTCGAAATTTTCCGTGGTGACGATGGGGAACAAAGCGACAAAGCTTCTTGTTAATAACTACAGTATGTCCCTCTTTTGACCGATTGAAGATCTGCGCACAGTACCTATCTGTGAAGCCATTCTAAAAGGGTAAAAAAAAACTGGCGTTTTAATGCAGTTTTTATCCAAATATCATCTAATATTTCAATAATGTTCAGTAATAGGAACTTTTATTAACTCTTTTATATCCATTAATGTTTAATCAGAAATGATCCACGTGCAATAGTGTTCGTGTAAATTTACGATTTCTAGCCGACTGTATCAAGGAGTTGATTGACATGTGATGCAACATCGCGTACCCCCTTTAAATACTTGGCGTACCCTTGGGGCAATATGGGGGGTAGGGGTGGGAAGGAGTTGATTCAAAATATCTTCAGACACATAGCACTAAAATTAAGATGTTAGTATACACATTAAATATATGTATAATAATAATAATAATAATTTCATGCCTCGGACCTGACATGTCACAAAGTAAGACTAGTTGACACCTTGGATAGTTAATTAAAAGAACAAACATTTCGAAAAAATGTTTAACAACAAATCATCAAGAAAAATTAGATATATAGCACACAAAATAATGTATGTTCCAGTTTCACATATTCAGTTTAACATTTAATAATTCCCATACTTGTGCATGTCTTCAAGAACACTAGTTTCGTGCAAAGATATGTTAATAAAACAACAAAAAGTCCTTGCATTTATATTTTATAACATTCCATTTCATGTTTTTGCTATAAGAAATTCTATTATGTTAAATAGTTACTTTCTCGGAGGCAATTTCCGGGAATTAGCATGCGAAAATTTTGAGTTGTGATGTTTTAAAGATAGCCACGATAAGGTGATCACAATTAAAGGATTTTCAATTCCGCGCTGTAAGCCTGCGGAAAAAGGAAATGTTATTATTATTAATAATAATAACAATAATAATATTTTGACCACAATATTATTCTAATCGGTTCAAATAAGTTTGCATTTAAATGGTTTGTAATTAATTTTTTATTTAGATATTAAATGGGTCAACCCTGGACGTGTGTGTTATTATGTATCAATGAACACTATTTAATCCGATTGCTATAATATTTAGAACGTGTTAAGGAAAGCCAGAAAAGGTATTTTTTAAGTTTTTATAGCATTTTTTTTTTAAATAAATCAAATATTTCTTCAGTACAACCATAGAGTTTAGTTTCCTTCTCATGGTGACCTCAACATTTCTTGAATATCTGTCAAAGGTATCCTGTAAATGTAATGACATTTTTGTATTTTAATTGAAAAAGTTTGTCATCAAATGCTATGTTCATGACAGATATCCACGCAGTGTTGATATCACCATGCGAAGAAAATTAATTTATGTTTCTAATGGAGAAATATTTGTTTAATCTTGATAAAAAAAAAGGGTTTTGCTATAAAAAAAAACCTCCAAAAACACTGGCCTTTTCTGGCGTCCCCTGCATCTCCACCATTAACGAAGAAACATCAGGCTCCTCCTAAATAAATACGGTTTATAGTACTATTGTTGTTGCTTTACAGATGTTTGCTAAAATTATTAATAAACTATAGAGCTGCTTTGCGGACAAATTTTTATAACCAAAATTCTTGATCGTGGATAAAATGACAAAGAACCTGTTTTTAGTCAAATTCAACGCTAACTTTTTTTTCCAGGCTCTTTCATTTATGTATTTCATACCGTGTCTTACTAATACCTGTCCGAGCTATCTGGAGTACACTAATGGAGTAAGGGTGAAGAAGGTATAATTTAAAGGAAATGTATCCACACTTGCGCGGAGGAAGAACGGGAACCCAATCATGGAAGGTGGGAGGATGAGGGAGGGGGAGGCAAATCAGTACACCGGTCTGAGATTCGAACACCGACCTCCTACGTCATCGTAAAACTAAATTAGGCGATATTGACGTTTATTCCGCATGCCCACCGATGCGAGTTCCAGTTTTGAGGGAAATCTCAACTAAATCAACATATTTAAATGTAATTTGATTATTTCCTTCTATGAAGACTAGTTTTAAGCACGTTTGTTTGGCACCGCGTATTACTACCCGTTCGGGTTATAAGCTTGTTTACTAATAACGCTAATGGCTTTAGGGATTAGGAAGGTTATATTAATAGGAAGTGTACCCGCATAGGCGTGGAGAGACAGTGGAAAACCACCTTCAATACACTCACCGGGATTCGAACCACGGTCTCCCCGTCATCGGCAGTCTTGTCTACTGCGAGAGTAGCGCGTTAGACCACGCAGCCACTGAAGTGAGTAACCCACATTTACTGATCTAACTGACGCAAAAGTATTCGGACTTATTGAGTAACAATGCCTCAAAATCGTTGATATGAGAACATGCTTAAATGTCCATCCACAAAATGTTTATAATGAACATTATTACAACCCTTCTCAACCTAACCTTGCACGCGTTCATAGGTAGACATTTTGATTAAGTTAGAATTTGTTCGCGCATTGAAGGTTAGATTTTGCTAAGCTGAAATAGTTTATAGTAGAAAATATATTATCTATTGCATACTCCTAGTGCAATAAAGGACTTCACTTACCAGTGCAACAGAGGACTTCCAAGTCCTAGCCAATTCATGAACTGGACGTATTATTGCCCGGCCGATGAAATGAACAAGCGAAGAAGCCAGTTCAAGGAATGGTCGGAAAAATGTCAAATTCATCAAATGGTCAGTTTCACTTTTGGGGAGTAACACATATTTAAAAGGAAAACAAACGGTGCAGATTATTATAGTAATAATAGTTATAATAATGACGAAGCGCGTTTGGGCTTCATTATTCGTAACCCAGAAGTGGGGAGCTTAGCCGTACTAATGCACCGTTGTCCAGGGGACATACATCCTTTCCATGGAAGCTCTTTCAATGTCTCGATGAGATGAGGGGATGGTGACAGTGAATTTGAGAGTATGGAACTAGTGGAAACGCTTAAACCTGACTTAAGTTTCACTATCCAAACCCTGGTGGCTGTTGGGGTAGTTTCCTTTTCGGAAAAAATACCGAAGGTACCAGACGAGAATCGAGCCCTGGACCCCCAGGGTCGTACGTAGCCAACTGATCACTACACCACGGGGAAGGTTAATGGTACAAATAACATTACCTGACGTATGAATATGTAATAAGAGATTTTTTTCCAGCTATTTTATGGCAAAAGAACGGTAGATCGGGCTTTTACTAAACCCCTGGTCATAACAGAACATTCCAAGATATTTGAGAATTATTTTTGCAGATTTGAAGCCTCTGTGACCGCATTCTCTTCAAGCAGGGCAGTGAAAGGATATTTCACGTTCATCAGTGTGGCATCCTTATCACTACCGAGTGATTTGGCCAATCCAGTGACGTTTACCAGTACAAAGAGTCATGAGTAGGAGTAATGATAGACCAGACTAGGAACAATCTCGATGGTGGAAAAGTTGTCATGAGCCAGATAGAAAAACCAGTTGTCTTGTTTGCGGTTATATCAGCGTGATGCGGGCTAGAAGCTGGCGTTATCACGTCGAGTATGTGGACGCTTCGCGGAAGCTATGTGTCACGGATAGCGCACATATGTGGGTAGGTTCGCCGAATGTTGTTGAATAGTTACAAGAATAAAAATATATCCAAACAAAGCTATGTTGGAGAGTTGTCTGATTAATTCTGACTGTGGAGCATGAACAATAATGTATCTAGTAAGAGAATGCCCAGCAAGAATATCGCAACCATAAGATTTCCATCCAGTCGCTATTCTTGGGGAGAGTCCGGTATTGTATGTTGCTGTCCTCCACCCACTCGATAAAGGGAGTAGATGTTGAGGGCACAGAAAAAACACATATATTTTTACAATAGTTATAATTCTTCTTTTTGTAATAGTTGGAGCATAAATGCCCCGCAATTCATGTTAATGTATGTTGGAAGCACAGACGTTGAGGGACGAACATAAGAGAATTTATGAGACTTTATTGATTGATTCAAGGCGGTAAAAATTATTTGTATTTGCCCTTAATTCGTAGAATGTTCATGGTTAATTTATAACAATAACATTATTTACACCCTAGCCTTTAATCACCATTACCAAAAACTCTACAAAATCTTTCAGAGGTATATAATATTTGTTTTTAATTCCGGGACAAGCACTCCATACCATCATAATTGAGTTGTTACTGATTTTAATTATGAAAATATGACAGTCATACCTAATTAATAAGCTTACAGTTAAATTACGTGACTAACGAAACACTTTTAAAAATTAATATATTGGGATATTTGGAGCAAAATGAATAGATTGGGATATTTGGAGCACTATCTCAACCAACATCCCCAAAGTAAAAAGATAATGTCGAGACAGGTTTTATACCATTCCACAAAAATAAATTCATCCGTTTGAAATTTGAGACACATTTATTTTGATCGTTCATAGCGGGCAGCCCAACAAATAACAAAATTTACTTTTTTTATCTATTTATTTGGTATTTTAAAGCCCAAAATATTGGTTTTATTACGAAATATTTTAAATGATATAGTTTACAATAAGTGAAGTGAGAAATAAAATCAGAAAAAAATTGTGTGTGCTACTGAATATATTTCTTACTATCTAAGATATTTGAAAACATATTTTTGGCGGTTTCTAAATCATTCAAATAAAGTAGGGTTTTTTTTAAACAAAATATAAAGAAAGTAAACTATTGTATTAAGTATGATAAAATATACTAAACTTGAAAAAATTGTATCGGTGAATACAGTCAAACCATGTTGAGATAAGCACGGGTCTTGCATTTTGATGATAGAGATCACATGTGACTTACAATGCAACACTTCTCGGCTTAAGTTGTGGAGGACGCTAGATTGTGATCTGCACTTGTTTAGGGTCTGGTGGCGCAGTCGTTATCAACACGCCGTCCTGTGTTCCACGCTAACTTTAAAGGCTCACAAGTTCTGATATGCAAATTCGCCACATCCTGATCGTGATGCCAGCCCGCACGACACCAACACTTGCCAACAACACGGAGAAAAGAGAATCATGCGCACGAGTGCGCTAAAAGCTAAAGCTTGGCATTACCCCTTTAAAATGTATTTATTTGTGTAGCTTTTATATTCATTTTTATATTAACTGTGTTATAGGTACAATTTAATACATATTTTTAACATATTCTATATAATAATATTCTAAGTATAGTTTTAAGTAAATTAATCCAATTTTCTTATCAGAAATAAAATGTTTAATTCAATAATACATATATTCAAGAACGATTAAAAAAAGTATATAAAACCTTTGAGAAACACTTATTTAATATAGATAACTTCATAACAAAAAATAAAGTGCATGCGATTAGGCAAACACAAATAAAGTTTAAAATGTTAAAGATACGTTCATAAATTTTCCATAGTATAGTAACCTTTTTTCAGAATTTTCCACTCGCATTGTTGTCGTCATTAAAAGTCAACTTATCAACTACGTCTAATATTACGCCAACGAGTTGTTTGAGCGACTTTCGACACCTACACGCATCCAAATCAGCCGGACACACAACGCACGATAACGATATTATATCGATCGTTACAGAACTGCGTGAAGCGTCCATCATCGAATAAACTTATATTCCACCGTGTAAAGCAGCCATTCGTATCATCATAACGATAATATAAATAAACCCTGAGCTTCATTGACCAGATCGTCGCAACTACACTCGAAGAAGAATCGTCATATGTCAAGATTTTCACGATCTGATCCAGGCAGATCTTGGTGAAATACACTTCTACTCACAGCCATTGACACTAATTTAATGTTTGCGTGTAACAGACCTGTTAAATATATTAGCGGGAAAGAAGGATTATGTCACCGTAGCCATTAAATATATCCTAGATCTTGGAAAGCTCCACGTGACGTGCAAATGAAACAAGCGAAATTTTTCAATTGAGATTTTAAGGAACAGGAAAAAAATCATACAATTTTAACCGCTATTATAGTTATGATATGCCTCAAGGACCTGTAACTATTCAAACAAACGTTTAAGAATAAAATGTACGAATCGATTGTTAGATCGATATGATCGATACACCCCTTGACGAATACAACAAAACCACACATCCTGAACATATAGATGAGATCTTAGATGGTAAAGATAATATTATTATCCTTCGCACGGTGTGCAGTCGAATCAAAAGGATCGAGTATTTTAAAAACAATATCCTCGTTAGTCGACCAATATAAAGGTGTTTCCTACCAGGAAGACAAACCCAATTGCTCCAAAAAACTCGAGTTCTCTAGTTTAACCCTAAGACTTTACCAGAATACCTATAAGGAACTCCTATTAAGTGTGCTTTCTAGTTTCATAGCATACACAGGACGTCTCATTCGGTGGAAAAAGTTATCCGACAAACCCAGAGTAAAATATTCGTCAAGCTGCTCGGAAATAGTTAATATTAATACTGATGACGGTGTATGAATGTATAAAGTAAAATATTAAAGTAAATTAATGACTTGCGTAGTTTATTTTATTTATTTTACAATTTAAATTAAATCTACTGATTAATCTAGTTATTATATTAAACATAGTTTTTATAACATAATATACAATAAATATAAGTTTCAAGTTTATGATTGTTATATTCCAATCATCACTAACACAACCCACTTAGGTGGCCGAATGGTCTAAGGAGTCACCCCGTGTTAAACTGCCCCGCGTATGACGAGGATATCTGGGTTAGAATTCCGGTCGGATCTACTGAGGGTGGTTTTTCCTAAATAGTTTCCCAATCTCATTCCACTCAATTGCTGGTAAATTACCTCTAAAATGAGTCCTTCCTCATCCCTACCCCATTAGAGTAATTATCTTAAATACGTATAACCTGAACAGGTGGTAAGACGTGGTGGAAAACAAACTAAAATGAAGTTAAAACTAACACAACATAAAGTCTATAACACCCATCATATTTCACTCAATCCAAACTTAACCCTCTGCCTAAAGCGGCTTTACTGGTCTGTCAATATTGGTATTTAGATGGATATTCTCACAACAATCGTTTTTAAAGATATTTTCCTCGCTATTAGTTTCACTATTGGTAGTGGGGTGATATTCTCCATTGTACGACGCACTACGACATCCTCGATAACGTATCCACCAGGAATACTTGTGATATAGGCATATTCATCAGCGTACCACTAACGCGATGTCTACTCTAAGCTTGAAAACGAGGCTTTCTTCTGGATAGCCTTCCTCGTATTTTCTGTGCTCCTCATACCCCAACTTGATCACATCTCGTCTAACAAGTATCCCATACGTCTAAACATTACATACAATCGATCTCTACAATGAAATTTTGCTCACTTTATAAGCTTTTTCTTAGGGTCCCCAAAGGATTAAAGTCATCAAAACAATATGTTAAAGGGTAAATTGAGAGTAATCAAGGTATGTGGCCAACACATGAGAATATCACGTGATAGATATTAAGGCCAAAGTCATTACTTATCATGTGCTCAGCAGTAAAGCCTATCAGAAATGATACACGTGAAAACCGAATGAAGAGAGGACATTTTTACCCACACATTTATCAACACTATTCAATAACCTCAAGGGACAATTCATGGCCTTAAAGAACAATGCTATAGCGTTGAGAATTTCAGAGGATAGCGATTTTAATGTTACAAATATTATACCAAAAGTAATTAAATCATTAGGAGTTGGGAATATTGTTTAAAAAATGTGCAATGTTGAGAATGTGAAAAAAAATAATCAGATAATTTCGTATCATCTTTCATTCATTAGTAATAATATTTCAACAATATTTTTAAAATAGGATATTATTCCATACTGTTAGTTTAGAACTTTCTAACTATTGCGCTCGCAGCTTCAATAATAGTGTACACTTTTTGTACACAAAATTGATTAACCTTAGCAAAGTAAAACCAGGCGAGCTGCGGCGTGAATTTACAGGAAAATATACTGTCAAGTGTCAATGTGTATTGAAAGTTCTTCAGACGTAATTACAAAAGTTGATATCTGTTAAACGCTCCCATTATAAACATGTATCATTCTCTAAGGTTGTTAGCTGGTTAAAGAGTTAAATTAGAATTACTTCAATAAAAGTGGCATGATATAAAGCATCCACTGTTATTATCACCTTACGTAAAGCTTTAGATTATCATAGACAACTGTATTTTAATACCATACATAAGTGACGTTCGTTAAATATTTTAAACTAGAGACAAGCGCAATAGTAAAAAAAAGACACCATGTAAATCAGCCAATATACTGTACACCAAAGTATTTGGTTTGGACGTTACAAATTTGGGGAATATTCTAATGATGGGTTGATATCAAACCAAGCCAAAGACATTACATGTCGTGCAATGAAAATAAAGAAGTGCATCAGCCAAGCAACGGAAGAGCGATTCGGCGTTCCGGTAATTATCAAACAACACGCCAGTCCTTACCTCCTTATCAANGGTAATTATCAAACAACACGCCAGTCCTTACCTCCTTATCAATATCCTTTCAACACTATTTGCATAGGCACGGGAAGGGTGGTCATTTCTGCGATGTGTTTCGTGGACCTCCTAATTAGGTTGACACATGCAATCCAAAGATTGTGGTCGCCGGAGAAGTAGAGACTATTTTCAGAGCGGTAGCAGTCCCGTTCATCACGCAAAGAGGAAAACGACTGGAATCAACAGGTGTGTTTGGTTACATGACTCGAGGGAGTGGGAGGATGTACAAAGGTCTTACGTTGGAACACACAGAGAAAAAAAACATAACCAGGAACTGGAAAATAGCGCAGAGCTATAGCCAGTGTTCAAAAGAAAACAGCCAATGCCGGGAGAGAGCGAAAATTATTTACTCAGTTCTCGGAGTTTTTCTAGCGCTATTAAATGTAGTATTCAGTTTAATTTTAATTTTGTGTCATTTACATTATCAAATGTAGCAAATAACCACTGTTGGATATAGTTTTTAAAACTGTGGCAGTTTCGAGTGTACTTATATACCCATTGTTTAGAACCTAAAAGGTACTTTGCTTGGTTCCACTATGGCGTAACGCATAAAGCTATGGTGTTATCCGTCCACGAATCGACTTTTGTGGTTAACGCACTTGCAAAACATGTACTTAATCAATTATAAGTGTCCATTAGACTTTAAATATACATTGAAAAGTACACACAACTAATGTTAAGATGAGCGCAAACATTTTTTTTCCCTTCTCCCAGTAGGCCTAAGCCTTTTCTAGAATGTGTACACGATTTATAAGTGTTGTGGGTAATTATCTTTGGATGACTCATCGAGTCTGGTCGCGGCGAGGACCACCTGTAGGGCAGGATGCGGGGTCTTGCGCTTAGCAGATGTTCGAACAACATCTAATAGTTCACCATGATCTCTAGATATATGGTCCTGTAAGAAACTCTTCGACAGATGGAAGTCTGCGACAAGGCAACGGTGAGACTATGGAGTGGAGACTTCAACACACGACGGAACAACGAACCGATCCCCTCCTCAGAACAAACAGTCTCGCCAGGGTTTGAGCAAACGTCATCAATGGCAAAATTCATTTGAAATAAAATCAATTTAACTGGGAAAATGTGAAAGTGTTTTAAGGCCCACATCCATGAGTACGTGGGCCAGAGTTTCAAACCTCATCTGATCTTATTTTCCGATGACAAAGAAGCTGGAGGAGGGAGCGGGGAGTTTGGAATCCCGTCACAGTGTCATGAGTGGTTTTTTTCTAAATGGTTTGCCAATATTTCTCCTTGAAAATGTAGCCAACATTTTTCTAAATTTAATCTTCCTTATACTTAACCCCCTAGAACGGGGAGATCAAGGTTCGAATCTCCGTCGGGTGAACTGGGGGTGGTTTTTCCTAAATGGTTTTCCACTCTCCCTCCACGCAAATGACGGGTTCATTTCCTCTAATTCAACCTTCCCAATTCCTAATCTATTAGCGTAATTAGTACTTAAAAGCGTATAACCCGAATGAATAATTTTATAGGGGGCCATCAAGCAACGTAACGTTGTTGAGGTGGGGGAGGGAAGCTATAATTTATACAGGGTGAGCGGGGTAGCGCAAATCTTATACTTTCATTCTAACGCGAAAAAATTGTTTTCACCTTTGATAAACAAACTTATATATATATATATATATATAACTTCCAATTCCAATTCTGAGTTGTATTCCTGAGTTCTTCTTTAGTATCACAAAAGCTTCCTTATGAAATAATGACAATCACTCTTTAGTTGAAAAGATGCGTAACAATGTTTGGAGAGGGGAGGTCAGGCTATGTGTCTACTTGGTGTTACACAGGGAAGAGGGAGGGTAAAAAAAGATCAGAAAATAGTGTTACGTTGTTTATGGACTACCCGAAGTACCTGAATCACCGAAAAGAGCAAATTTATGGCTTCTACAACATAATATTAAAGCCCATACGAACAAGTTTAAGGCCATACGTCCAGAAATTTTTTTTTTCGTCATTCAAAAGAGTTTTATTCTATGAAATGTTACACACCAAAACTTTATTTT
>CABFVX010009633.1:0-17523 GCA_902151425.1 Timema shepardi
TAACGTGGAATCCGAACCACAGTGGAGGCCTGGCATTCTTCACATTCACAAGATGTCTTGTCAGAGGTGAAGGAAGGGTTTGGTAAACAGATAAATCTGTGCCGAGACCGAGGATTGAACCCCGGACCCCAGCGCAGAAGTCT
Organism: Timema shepardi; assembly: GCA_902151425.1. Classification (NCBI taxonomy): domain Eukaryota; kingdom Metazoa; phylum Arthropoda; class Insecta; order Phasmatodea; family Timematidae; genus Timema; species Timema shepardi. The sequence continues at coordinate 144 of CABFVX010009633.1, forward strand.
GACACCTTACCCCTAGACCACCAGGTCACATTAAATAAAAGTAAAAACACTGAATTTTTAACATTACCTTTATGCTCAATTTTTTTATACTTCCAAGCTTATAAATTCTGCTCCCTTTTATTGAAGAATGATATCTACCTCACTTCACTATATTATGCCTGTTTTAAGTTTAGTTACTTTTCTGCTCTTAAATATACAACAGTAATATTTAGAACGTTATTCCAATCATCTCCCCAGCCATCTTAGAAGACAGATGTGATGTGGTTTGGTGAAATGAAAGGGCAAGAGTTTGGTGGATGTATAGGATAAAGGAAATAAAAGGCAAAGCTGGAATTTTTTGTTGTAAATTACCAAATTAATGCTGCCTTTAACTTTAGTGAAAAAATAACCAATTATTATGTAGAATTGACATTACTTTACAGGTAAATATGAGGGATAATTATTAGTGTGTTTCAATGCAAATACTGGCTATAAGTCACAAACTATATAGGGCCTAATGTGGATTCGGAGGTGAAAATTTTGAGGAATGGTACCATAATTCATGTGGAGAAAATATCAAACCATGAACCTCCCCTCTGCAGCCCCCTACATCCCTTTATTTAAAATATAAAAACAAAACAATTCCAGTGAATCCAAGCTAGAAATTAATTCCAATCTACAGAATCTGATTAAGGATTTCTACCCCTCAACTATGTTAATTCATTTACATGTAGATAGCCTCATTTTCATAGGAAGGGCCTTTTAAGAAAATACAAACATATTTTTCATGGTCAATATTGATCACATTTTACTGTTTTATTAGTGTTATTTTATAGGTAACCTACTGATAATTTCTAATAAAAGTGACAGCTGCACATCACATTGCTTGATATATAAATGTGTGACAGTAGACCAAGTACCTTTTATACGTGTCAATGAAAAATGAACTGTTCTTGTAAAACTGTGTATACAATTTAATTAAAACAAGACCATTAATTGTTCGGCAATGACAGTAAAAAATATTACCTTATTCCTCGAAAATACATCAGGATTGTTATTTATCTTCCTCAAGGCATGGAGAGCACCTTCATGTGTTGAAAATGAGACAAAACCATATTCCTTAGATTTTCCAACACCTTGTGCATCTATATTTCTCATGTCTCTCATTATTTTTGCCTGAAACACAACCAAATGTATTTGTTTTAAAAGTAAATATGAAATCATACTGCAAAAGTGAAGAAAATATTGAGTAAATCAGAGCCCTTTTATAGTTTTTTTTTTACAGTCTCAAAGCTATTGTATTAATATAGTATATCTTCAGTTCAGCAAATGTAACCACTGTGATTGTTGGGTAGGAGACACAAAAAAGTCCCGAAACAAATTAAAATAGTATATTAAAATTTATTTTTTTCAACAGAAAATTACCACCAAATTATTATTTACTGAAAGTAACAGAAACTATATAGTATTGCATTTCTCAGCAGTAAAACTTTACTGCCATTAATATACGTCCCAAAACTTACCTCCCTGATGACAACATTTGGATCAGTATTTGAGGCAAACAGTTGGTGTAGCTTTGCGTCGTCCCAAGAGCTGGGAACATTGTGCACAATAAGCCTTGTCTTAGCCACACACATATTGAGGTTACGCAGCATTTGACTCTTCCACTGCTCTAGTTGCAGTCTGCGGGCCATGTCGGCCGTTGAAACTCCCAGGGCGGCCTTGCTGCCAGCCAGAACAACTACCATAAAAATGTATAAGGTAAGAAGGTTACACAATGAAAGACTGTAATCCTATTAGACAAAAGATCATTCAGGCAAGATTTTTGTAATTTTATGGTATATATTTTTTAAATCGGTACAATAAAAATGTTAACATAGATATTTGGCTTGGCATTCCAATAGTTCACAAATGAGGTATCTAGGTTATAAAATTGGAGCAGTAAACCATAGGTCAACGATTTAAAATCTACTCCGCAAAAATATTTACAAAATACAGCACAAACATTTAGGTAATCAACTCCTTCAAAGCTTGATTTGGATTCAAACTTCCAATTTTGTCAGGTTTCTTTTTAATAATAATAATAATATCAATGAGTCAATTTTATCAACTAAAATAAACCCACCTCCTTCTTTTACTAGATATAAGTTCCGGCTGTCTTTATTCTTGTTTGCCTCTTTGGAATTCTTTATCCTGTTCTGGGCATCCTCCTTATTCAAGGCTGGGAAAACATCAAGTATTTGGTCGTGAAGCATCAATTCTGTGCCAGAAGCCAAACATAGTTCTGCACTCTCTTTTGTCTTCAATACAAAACAAGCATTAAATTAGAACATGAAAATAAAGGAATTTTCAGTCCAATTTGCATAAAATTGGTCATTTAGAAAACACATACTTTTTTTCTGGCAGCTAAAATTGATAAGATTTTCTTATTTTACAAATATGAATCATATCTATCAAACGTGACAGTAGCAGGTCACATGACCTGGTGTATGAATACATGAAAGTAGACTTTAAGTATGAATGTATTACCGATTAAAAAAAGGGAGAAGAAATTATTGGAAAGCTTATTAAATATATTGTAAAACTACAATAAAATATTATAGTGTAGAACATCAAACAATATAACATTTGACCAATCAAGTATTAACATTAGTAGCTTTCTTATTTTAGAGTTTAGTGAGTTTTTTTTAGTTAAATAAATAACTTTAAATTGTTTATGTAGAAACTGGTAAAATAAAAACTATTATTGAAAGAAATAAGTTAACCAACTGCAGCAGTGGTCACACTCCAAGGCATCAAGCTTGCAATAGAATATAATTCCAGTAATATGTAGGTTAATGTTCAATTCTCAGACAGATGCATTGAACATGGTGTCTACTCAACTTGACCAAAGAAATTCCCGACTTTTTCCCTGATTTCTCCTGATCATTTCCTGAAATTCCCTACTAAAAAGTATGTCACATCCTTCTAACTTCCCCCCTCCCACCTCATTTTTCTACTAATATATTTTTTATTAATAATAAGTTTTAAAATTTAAATAATTTTTTTTTTTAAATATTTATTAACATTGTTTACTAGGAATTATAAAATATATTACACAGCTACAAACAAACAAAAACTACAATTTGAAAAACATTATTATTTACTGATTTAATGATAATTATATTTCATATTTTGAGTAAAATAACATTTTCCTGGATTTTTGTTGTAATTTACCAAATTCCCCACTTATTCCCGTTTTTTCCCGATCACTTCAAATTCCTGGCTAATTCCCGTTTTCCCTGATTTTCCCGAATGGTAGACACCCTGATTGAAGCTGGTTTTCAAAACAGGATTTTTCATACGGTCTTCATGTTAATGTAGGTCTATTTTCGAGATACTCTCCAAATCCCTACCAGATAAAATATACTAAAACTTTTGGTATTGAACTGTATGGTAAAAAAAAGGCTTCACTGATTTTGTGGTTTGTCACACACAATAATTATAGTCTTCCTTACCTGAAACTTGACAAACCCTGTTCCCTTTGAATGTTCTGTGAGTGGGTCGACACAAATCAAAGCATAATACACCGGGCCGAATTGTTCCATGCACGTTTTGAAATCTTCCTTTGTTACTGAGAAGGGGATATTTTTGACAAAGACAGTTCGACCTTCCGATACATCATTTGACATCAGTTTTGGATTCTTCGAATTAGTTGTATGGTCTGCCTCCAGATCATCATCATCAGATCTAAGATAAAATGACAGAACATTCAAATATAGATTAGGGAAATATATATTTTATGTATTATTTTTAATTACCTGCAGGATAGTCTTGACTTGACATACATATAAGCAATATACTCGTGTATCAGCCCTTTTACCAAATTTTGTTGCAGAAAATATCAAATTAAATTTTATATTAGATTAATATTTTTTTTACAAATACAAGGATGTTCTTACCCATCTTCCTCTTCTATTGTATCATCATCTTCATCCGTTCCATTATCATCCTCATCTTTTAAGTCTTCCTTAAGAGCCATTTTTATTTTTGAATCATCGTCACTTGTGGCAGTATCATCTAACTCCTCCACAACGGATTCATCTTCTAGTTTAATTGTAGTTTCTTCATCTATTGGCTCAGTTTTAATTTCTACTTCACTATCCTTGGTTTTGCTCTCAAACACATTTTTTGGCAATGCCCAATCAACAACAATCATCCTACCTTCACAAGAAGAAAAACAAACATCCAAATATGTACCTAATTTCAATTGGTATAAGAACTCAATGACAGTGACTTAAAGACATAAAACTACAAATATGTTCAAAATATTGGGAAAAAAGACTTTGTTTACAAATATTTAACCAAAGTGGGACTACAGTCGATCTGGCATAGGAGTGGTATTAACTGATGGCTAGAAGATTTTTACTTCAAACATTGGTTGAAATTCACTAATGTTAATATATGTGGAAATAATTATTATTTCCTTGGTAATATTATATTATCAATCAAAAGTATTATTAAACGCTTCTAAAAATACTCCCCTGATTGGATTTTTTGTAATTAATTGAAAGAAAAAATATTGATAAAATAACTTAACTTTTTGTTTTGCGGTTGTGGCAACAAGAGATACTATAGTCAATAGTGCAGGAAGTAATAAATTAACAAGTATTATATTCACACTTGAATCTTTTTATCACTGGCTACCATATATTATAAAATAAATATATATTTTTTTATATAAATTAAAGAACCATTCAAAATATTAGTTTCAAAATAAAACGTCTTTAATTTGTAAACATATGTGCATTATGAACCCAACCAAACATGGTTTGTTTGAAGTCAACTCCACTTGGTTTGACTGGTTTACCATATTAATTAAGGAAGAGAAGGCAACCTTTTAGAAGATCTCATTCATAAAGCATTTTTAAGTGAATTTCAAACACCGTTTCAATAAAAATGAAATGTGCCTAAATGGTTATTTTTACAGGTTCATATTCCAATGATGTAAAAATACTCAAAGGAAAAGAATAGTTACAAATGTGTTTGTTGTCAAAGTTTTGACTGCCAAAAGTGACAGCAACTTAATATATGGTCTTTGAGAGCATAGGGTTTGGCAAATGGATACATGAGAGTAGATCTGTTAACTTCTGCTAGCTGTCAGTTACACCATGCCTACGCTGAACGGAATGTATATATAAGAGATATTCTCACTTAATACAAATTAAATTCACCTACTGTACTTACCCGAATCCAAGATGACCCTGAATCTAAGATGACTCCCAGTTTTTCAGTGGTTCTGGATATATAGTTTTGTAAGTGGTATTTGTTTTATCATGAATGAAGAAAATAATAATTATGGTGGACTTAATATGTAATGTTAATAAATATTTTTTATATTAAAAACAAAGCACTTATGTTGACTTAAAATCTAATTAGGGTTGCAGAATTGCTAAGGAATTTATTTTTGTATCAAATATTGTTTTTACATAAGAAGGTTAACTTTGACAACATTTCATAAAAACAATGAGAGGTTAATTTTTATTATGACAAATGATAATCGTGAGTTAAAATCCGAGTCTTAAACATTACCTACTTCCCCTAAATACTAACATTGGACTCAACTGTTAACACGCTTGTTTCTAAAACATGACTCTTTCACTTTCACAATTATATACAAAAAATAAAATAATATAGAGTAAAGAAATATAGGAATAAATCAAAGAACCTATATACAACAAACTGTTGCTTTTATAAAGAGAAGATAAACACATTTCACATGTTACAAAAAATCTAACCAATAAACAGGTCTGCTATGAATTACCGTAAAATTCAGCCGCCATGACAGACAAGCGTAAAAAATTAATGACAATAGCTTTACTATTTTTGGTGATGATAAACAAGCATATTTATTCTTATTTCAAAACCTATGTTCAGAGATATTTTGTAGAGATGCACAAATTAAAACTCAAGTTTGGCATCGCTAAAATTGTCTAGTAAACTCTATAATATTGTATTTAAGTAATTGGAAAGGTAATCAAAAACATCACAACGAAATAAAATGCAATTTGATTATGCCCATCAATAGCCCCAACCAATATGAGAAGCTAACCATGTTGAATACTAAAGGGTGGTATCAATTATTGCGATACCAGTCGATACTATGGTTATCGAGTATCGTATTGGACCACAACTAGGTAGTTATTTTTTATGATAAATTAAAAAATAGCCTAAAAATCCGTGAAAATAACCAAATATCTTGTTACCTTTAAAATCTGTGAAAATGGATGAAATCTCTAAAAAGGACAGCCCTGCACCATTGTATTAATATTAAATAAAGATGTAAAATGTTACCTTTTGGTGTATACCTAGTCTATTTCTTAGTCTGTGATTTTAAGAAGACCCTTAGATTTTGAAGCTACAAATTTGGGAAAAAATTCATCTTAGATTCAGATAAATACAGTATATTAATTTACTTTTGATCCCTATAAAGACTAGTATTTGCTCCAAACTGAATCAAATCAGTATCTTATAGCAGCTGGTTATCATATGAAGCTCATATTCTCAATCAGTGATCAGCAGCCTATGGCCTGCAAACTGATTTTATCTGACTGGCAAAAGACTTATCAAACAAACAATTTTTTTCATAAAAATAGACTATTATGCGAAATATAAGGTTGAAATTTTTTGCTTGATATTCTTTTAAACCCGTGTGGTCTGCAATATCAAGAAGGTTGCAGACTCTTTTTCTCAATAATCCTTACCCCAAACAAGACCAAATATATGTATTAATGACAATGAACTAAAAATTACAAAATTGTTTCTGTGCACTTCTCCTTACTGCCTATTCAAGGAATTCCCCTAATTATAAGTCATTCACGAGCTAAGTTTACCTGGATGACAGCTCGAAATGTTACTAGAAGTAATCCCTAATATATCACTACGCCAACAGCTGACATCTATCACTTTGGATGACTGTAATGAAAACAGATGGTAATATATTAATGTGATAGTTAACCACAGTAATTTAGGCCAATATTTTTTATATATTTATTTGNAGGTCGGACACAAAGTTTATTTATCGTTTTATTCCACTTAAAAAATATTCACACCACTTTCACAAAAACTTCTAACGAACATAGCTTCAAAATGGCATATGACGAATCTAAACCATATGATTGAACATAACGGTAAACAAGTTTTTTACAATGATGCAGACAAGCAGTTGATCAAAATATTTTATTAAGTTAAATATTTAAAAATACGATAAAATAATCATAAAATCCTTTATTGTATGTAAAAAAAATGACAATTTTCTCTTTTCCAAGTAAATATGATACTTGTATTAGAAGGTATTAATTGATGTGTTCACTATATTAAACATAATCAATAATGTTCCAAAACGAAAAATAAGTACTTTTAATCATGTTTAAAATATTGTTTCAAGTTGGATAAAAAGAAATTATTTTAAAAAAATTAAATAGTATGAGAAAACTAAAGTTAACATTATTTTTAATGTAATATAAAACAGGTAATTAAAGATATTTACATTTATAACAAAACTGTGATCTTTTACAAGTTTTGGCAACCCAAAACCTAAACATATGATTTTCGAACTGTCATCCAAGTAAAAACCTATTTTGAACGGAATATACACTTAAAGGGTAAGCATGAGAAAGGGAAAATCTAAAGGAAATGAATTTGTGTATGGTGGAGTTACAGTGGAAAACCATTAAGGAAAAACCACTCTCAGTAGGCTACATGCAACCAGGATTCAAAATCTGATTCGCTTGTCACTAGCAATCCAGTTTATTACCAGTTTGGTGCTTTAGCTAATGTAATTTGACTAAGATTAGGTTATGATGGCTATAAAATTATGTTTTAATCATATTATTGATTTTATTGCTTACACACCTAAGAATGGTTTCCCACTTGTGCCCAAGATGGCTTTAGCTGCATTCTGCTTCCATGTGAACTGAATAAATCCACAGCCCACAAGTTTACCATCGGCTTTTCGCAACAATTTAACTTCAGTGATGTCTCCAAACTTGCTAAAATGTTCCTTCAAATTTGTTTCTGTTACCTGTATAGTAAATACATTTTTTAAATGCACAACATTGATGTCTAGTAGCTAGTGAACATTAAAAAATTAAAAAATGTATGTGTGTCTTTGAATCCTAAAGACTGAAGCATATATATGTTTGAAAAACAAAAGAATTGGCATCAAACAGCTAAATTTAATAAACAATGAAAGAAGGCTTTAGGGGTAAGGCCTACACACTAGCTAGAAAAAAAGTAGGCTTTAGATTTTGCAATTAAAATACACCACACCACATAACAGTAATTTTCAGGGAACATTTCAGCTGTAGAAGGCTCCCAGTGTGCCTAGAAAATCATTGTAGTGTGTTGTGTCATAAATTGGAGCTTTCCAGGACTTACAATTTCCTGGCAAGTGTGTAGGAGTTGCCCCTCTTAAATGTTTGAAGAAAAATTTTGAATAACTCTTGCTAGTAAACTTTCAAATTGATACAACTGTTTAAAAAAACCTTATGTAATAGATAAACATATAACATGAAAACCAGCTGAATCATTTTTGACACCTGAAATAAATGTTTTTTCACAGAAATCAAAATGGCAACCTGATTTTTCATGCAAATCAAAAAACTGGTAAGGGATAATTATTATACATGGAGACAAAAATAGAAGTAATTCTTATAAAAAGCAACCAATGGGAATACGTTGATGGAACGAATCTTAGGCCGGCAACATCGGAAGGTGCCAGCATTGCAGTCATTGTTTTGAACAGTTTATCAGTCAAGAAGGACCACCAGAAAAGCAACTCTTCTGTAAAATATTTTGTTCACAAAAATGCATAAGGGGTAAGACATGGTGGATCACCTTGTTATTTTTTCTCAATAAGTTTGATAAACTCAACAAGATGGATATTCACATCTCTAAAGAGTTCTTAGCTATGGTGTTATTGTACAGTAGGCCAGCTAGCTACAATCGTTACCGTCGGTAAGCGAATCCTTAAGATTGTATGCAGCAGGACGTCAGAAAGAAATGGAAGCTGAGTTTGACGCTCTGAAACATTGATGCCACGCCTGAAAAATAAAAGTGCCATTAAATGTTGATGAGTACGCGGGACAAAGTATGGACCAGATGATAATATTGAACGCCGCCAAGCTAGATTGGTAGCAAAGGGCTACGCTACACTCAACTTTCATTAAACCTTTCCACCAGTTGCTCGCCTTATCTCCAGGAGGTTAGTTTTTGCTTTAGCGGCAAAGTTGTGCCTTACTTTTTATCAGCTTGATGCTGTATTAACTTTTATATACAAATATCTTGATGAGCAGATAAGAACGGAGAAAGTGGACGGTTTTAGTATTCCTGGAATGGAGAATCTAGTTTATAGGCTAGAAAATTATATACATGGACTAAATCAGTAAGTGGTTTAAAAAGTTGCACAAGAAATTAGAGAACTTCAGGCTAAAACAATTAGAAATCAACAAGTGTGTATTATATAAATGGTGTCTGTGTGCCTCTTATCTGTGTATAGCCCAAACGAGTAGTAAGACGCAGTGCTAATAATAATGGCTCTTATCATTGATGTCTATGTAGATGATTTAACCATCGCGACAAACAGCAGAGAAGCTGACACAAGATTGAGATATGATTTGTCTCAAAAATTCTAGATGAAGAACATAGGAAAGCTACATTATGGTCTTGGAATTTAATGTAAACAAGATAAGAATTCAAAATCAGTCAACATGTCACAAAGATCCTATTTAGAAGACATTTTCAATAAATTCGGGATTCAAGACTGCAAACCAGTGAACACTCCATTAGATGGAAACAGTAAGTTATCCAAAGCCATGAATCCATCTAGGAAAGAGGAGGCAGAGTAAATGAGTGGAGTTCAATGACGGCAACTTGTTGATTCTTTGATGTACCTCGTAATGTCGACATGACCTGACATTGTATAAGAAGAGAGCTCCTTGAGCTAAGATAGTCAAAAGTACACTGGGTTGCAGTGAAATGATTTCTGCGATACCTAAATAGTATGAGCAACTATGGACTAGTCCACAAGATATCAGGTGCTGAACTGATTGGATATGTGGATGGAGACTGGGGAGGAGCCCTTGACGACAGGAGATTGTACACAGGTTACATTTTTTAATTGCCCTGGTGTGACATGGAAGGCAAGAAAACAATACAATGTGGCTCTTTAGAGCACTAAAGCAGAGAATATGGCTCTCACAAACAAAGCAAAAGAGACTATTTACTTGTGAGACCTGTTAAAATAAATTGGTTTTCGAGTGTCAATGTGAAATTGACTCTCATTTATTGTGGCCATCAAAGAGCAAAAAAGCCCATGCATAATCCAGTGTACCACTCGCATACTAAACAAACATTTGTTTTCTGTCCACATTTCCTGTACCCTCTTCCAAATATATATTACAAATCACCTCAAAAAGTGAAAAGAGGTTTTCCTTAGAGATATATATTATATCAAACATATCGGCATCACAAAGCGCTAAAAAAAAATTGAGTGAGGCGAAATCAATGTGAAATACTTTCCAACGAATGAGATGATAGCTGATGCGCTGACCAAAGCTCTTTTCAGATAAAGCCATCATGATTTTAAGTATTTGGAGTGAGAGACATTAATATATTACTTAGCACACATTTGATAGGGAGTGTTATGTATAGTAAATAAACATTTTCTTAATACTTGCTTTGAAGGGCAAATTTCTGACTATAAGCCTTCCTCTTTTTTGAATTGGTTTCTCTTTATTAGTAGCTTTCTTGACTGCTCCTTCTTCTTTAACATCCTTTCCCTCATCATATTTTCTTTTAGCTTTTTTCTCTTTGACTTTCAACTTCAAATGAGACATTCCATCATCTTTATTTTCCACCTCTGCGTCTGAATCTAGATTTTCTTCTTTAATTTCAATTTCAGAATTAACTTCAGATGATAGTGGTTCATAATTTGGTTTAAGAAGTGATCCTGAATCTTGCTCATTAGCAGACCGACTGATGATATAGGATAACTTGGACTTAGCAAAGTCAACATCAAGTTTCCTTCCTGTAAAAAAGTAAATTTCCTTCAATTTACAGAAAATCAACAAATAAACCAAAACTTATTTGAGTTTTGTTACCAAGGATAAAATATTATTTAATTATCAGAATCAATGTAGCATAATTTTGGGTTTTCAAAAGAGGGTTATTAGAATTCACAAAAGCATTTATACTGTCATGAACTTCAAAGCATTTATTTAAAGACTCAGTGAAAGCTAGATTATGATCTTATATGATTTTATGATAATTATATATAATTTACATCTAAAATAAAAATATGATGCTCCCAGTTTGAATGTCCTTACGTCCAGGAATCTTGTGGCCGTCCCTGATTATTCAGTGCTTATCAAGAAATGGTGCAGGGTTTTTTTCTTTAATCTTATGTACCTTTTAAGATATTTTCACATAACTCCAGGGAAGTAAGAATATCTTAGGTTAAATATCACTGGTCTAAGGCACAGTGCATGGATGATTATAAGCATAGATCAAAATTATTTAAAGAGGCCCTCATGAACCCTCAAATTCGATGTCAAAATATGTAGACTATATCCTGGTTAGTGAATTTATTACAAACAAGTATGGTATCCCAAATAATTTCATAACAGATTAAATTGTCTATTTTGACTCTTGCAATTTGTAAAAAAAAAAGTCACCTATCAAAAATTACTTTTCATTTTACAAGATTCCCTAAACTATTTTTCAGAACTAAAGGCAAATTAAAGAGCCCTGCATTGTGTGATAAATTACTATTATCAAAATGTTGCATGATCAAAACACAAAATATTTAGATATTTTAAGATTAATAGTAAATGAGTCCAATCACACAACCATCAAGATCAGTTTGGTCTCTTAGAGTGACCTGGTGGTTTAGGGGTAAGGTGTCGGACTTCTGTGCTGGGGTCCGGGGTTCAATCTTCGGTCTCGGCACAGATTTATCTGATTACCAAACCCTTCCTTCCCCTCTGACAAGACATCTTGTGAATGTGTGGAATGCCAGGTCTCTATGTTAAACTGTAGGTCCTCCATTTCATCTCACAATCACCCTACCATTACACATTAGCGTAAGTGTGTATAACCCAAACGGATAGTAAGACGTGGTGCTAATAGTAATAATAGTTTGGTCTCTAACTCGTACACTGAAACTTGTGTCCATCTTTTTGAGAGTTTGTTTTTCCACACAAAGCCTAAACTTCAAAGGGTGACTAGTTCATGGTGTCCTCTTTAAGAATTTCATAATTAGGTTGGAATTGAAAGAATGTACAAATTAAGTTAGCAATAAATGTGATAGAATATATATTCAAATAAAAATTGCTTTAAGATTGTAAGCAAGCATACCCATAAAATCCTTTCCGTTTGTGGCTTCAATAGCTTTAGCAGCTTTTCCTTGACCGGCAAATTGAACAAATCCACAACCAACAATACCTCCATCTTGTCTTCGTAGCAGCTGGATTTCCGATATGTTGCCATATTTGCCAAAATGCTTTTTGATATCATCCTCGGTTGTCTGCGGGAAAAATAATAAAAATATATCACACATAAAAAAGTAAAAAATACAAACCATAAATATATTTTCTACAAAAAAACCATTTTTCTAGACAAGAAAAAAAAAGTATTCTAACAATTTGTTTTAAGAAAAATCAAACTAAATATGTTGTCAAAGGATATAAGTACTTAGTAGGTACCAGAGCATTCAAAGAAAATGAGTTCAAAACAATTCACAGTTAATCCAACAATAAGCATAACAACAAAGAGAACATTGCAATAACACATTTTAGTGACCGCATGGTCCTGAGTTTGATTCAGGTCAGGCGAATTTAGGGTGGTTTACCCCAGATGGTCCCAATCTCTCTCCATACAAATATGAGTACACTTTATCTAAATTCAACCTTCCTCATCCTTAACCCATTCGCATAATTAGTGCATAGGTGTATAACCCAATTGGTTAGTAAGAAGTGGTGCTAAAAAAAACAATAATTAATAACATAATTGTAATACAATTATAATGTAGGCCTAGGCTATATCAAGAGCCCATATCATGGTACAGTCTATTAACAAAGAAAATAAGTACCTACAAAATTATGATTGAACCAGAAATCGCATCTAAGTGAGGTTTTCAGTATTCTTCACTTGACAACAGCAAATGTTAAAACAGTTTTTTTATATATATATTTATATATTTCTTTTAATTTTTTTCAAACAAGCAAAATCCTTTCATTTGTGTCAATGTTATTGTTTTTTAAAGTGTAATAGAGAAATGATGTAAATCTGGTTTGAGTAGTATTACCTGTTATCCACAGTATGAAATGGGTTCTTAAGCAACTAATGAACACTCACTTGATATAAATAGATGTGATTGCCAGCAATGCTGAAGTCAAGGTTCAAATTTTGATTGAAAGCAATGGTTGATTTTCACATTTAATATATTCCTGGTGTTTCACATTCCTTCTGCAAGTAAATGTGAATGCCTTCCCTCCACATTAAAATTGAAATTATTATCATTTATAAACTTCCTCAAAAGTCTATTTTCCTTGCCCCTACTGTGGTAAAATTTAATTAAACATGGATATCCCATATAAGGTAGTCGAGACAAGATGGGAAAACAAACCTTAGTGTTGAAAGTACTAATAAAAATTAATAAGCTGCACTGACAAGATGCACATTGTGGTTAAATTACAAACCATCAACAGATTTTATATAGACTTTAAAGAAAGTGAAGTCATTGTTTTTGTTTAGTCGCGTAATAAGCTTGACTTTCAATAAGTAGCCCCTGAACAAATAACTTTTCAATTTAAGAAGTTCTCAAACTAGATTAGGAAGTGTACCGACATTTGCATGGATAATAGGAAACCATTTGGGAAAGACCACCCTTAGTACACCCATCTGGGATTGAACCACAATCTCCCCGTCAATGGTGATCTAGTATCTTGCGAGAGTGATGCCTTAGACCGTGCAGCTACCAAAGTGGGTTTCTAAAAATTTATTTTATGTTCATATTGGCTATTTATTTATATGTGAGAGTATTGTTATTACTTACCTTGAAAGGCAAATTTTTTATTACCACCCTGCCTTTTTTGTCAATTTGTTTGAATGTGTCATTCTTCTTTTTGAATTTATTTTTAGCAGTGATGTTTGTGTTTGTTTTTTTAGATTTCTGTTTTATATCTGTAAACAAAACAAACAAAATAAGTTGTGGTAAAGTATTTTATGTCAATTGTATAGCTAGACTTGGGAAAGTATTAGTACCTATTAATAATTTATTCTTATGTTGAAAATCAAGTTAATAAACAAATGCATTATTTTAGTCTTACACAAAATATGTATGCAATATATTTAACACTAATTTGTTTCACCATAAAGTAAATTATTGATTTAACTGGTACAATGCAGCTATTAGGATAGTTAAGCACATGATTTAGCTTTGTTGGGCATGGAATGAAACAAATAGCCAAAACTATTGTTAATGCATTTTAGTGGGGATAGTCCCTCATAGTTATCATATTCTGAAAATTGAAAAATGACACCTGGACACGAGAATCGAACCCGTACTAAGCCTAAGGTCCCGGGTTCGATTCCCGTGTCCAGGTGTCATTTTTCAATTTTCAGAATATGAGAAGTATGGAAGGTGTTGCAAGAAATGCAGAAATTTTATTGGAGTCTAGTAGGGAAATATGGAATAGTATATGATCACACACAGAGAACATAAATTGGGGTCAATATATACTGGTTGTTCTCTATGTGTGTGAAACGTGGTCTCTTATCTTACATGATGAAAACAAATTTAAGATGCTCGAAAACAAGGTGCTTATGAATCAATATGATACAAAAAGGATGTGGTTACTGGGGAGTGTAGGTTACATAATGATGAGTTGTTTTTTTGTTTATTTATTTGATAATTAATTATATGATCCAAAGAGCTAGAGCTCACTTATAGGACTATGGATTTACAGAAATCGAAATTTTACTTTAGTTTAAATTTTAAAAGATTGAGAAGATTTTATGAATATTTTATCATGAAATAAAATTAAACAATCAAAACCAATTTTTTTTTAACAAAATACACAAAATATAAAAGACAGCAGTACCATTACAATTTTACAGTTAAGATAATTTTGAAAAATGTGTGATAATATAGATAAGTAGGTGTTATACATAAATATGAGATAAACACTAAAAATAGAAATAGGTATATAAAAAAGAAAAAAATAACATAAGCAAATAATTAATAAGAAAGTACTTTGGGATAAAAATAAAAGTTGCAGAAAATTAAACACTATCACAATAATAAACAATGTATGTAGGTATATACAGGAAAATGATAATGGATTCTAAATTGTTTACTGGGAATAGATGTATTAGAATAAATGTGATTGAAAGCAAGTAGATAGGAATGAGACTTAGATGAGGTATTTTACAGTATTGAAGACCTATTTCAATACTAGAGGGTAGGTGGTCAAAAACTTTACATAATTTTTGTATGTTGGGTTTAAAGTTGTTCACTGGCAAAGAAAAAATGCATAATGCTTTTTAAAACTTTCCAGTTCAAGTAATACAGTGATATTTGTTGGAATTAAATTATATATTACTTCCTTTTATTAAGTTGAATTTGTTCCATAGTTTACAGATTTAAAAGATTCATGAAATATTTTAAGTGAGCCTCTAGTATGATTTGACTGCTATAATTTTAGTGTGTGGGTACTTTTAAGTTTATTTTTATTTATTTTGTAAGCAAGAATGCCTGTTTGGTAGATAATCGGTTTAACGAGAGGCATTAAATCCAGATATTTATAAATTTCAGTAGTTCTATATTCTCTGACAGGTAATTGATATAGTGATCTAATAATTCTATTTTGGAATGCAGTTAGTCTTTTAAGTCTCGTTTTGGTAGCAAAACCCCAAATATTACTCATATATATAAGATATGAGTGAATCAAAGAAAAATAAAGAATTATTTTACTGGATTAGTTAATGCATATGCACATCGGCTTAGTGCTCCTGCAATAGGAATTAGCTTTTTTGTTATATTATTTATGTGACTGTCCCATAAGAGATGCTTGTCAATAGTTAATCCCAGATATGTAATAGAGTCTACATATTCCAGCATCTCATTTTCCATTATTATTTTCTTTTTTATTATTTTTTTGTAGCTAGGTTTTGAGAATAGGATAAGTTAAGTTTTTTTTATTAATAGAGAGTTTATTGGTAAGAATCCAGTCTATTAAAGGAGGGACGTCGGCTTCTACATTATTTAGTAGAATATTTATGTTAGTATTCTCATAATATAAGCAAGTGTCATCTGCAAAAAGCTGAATGTGTCCATTCAAATTAATTTTGTGTAAAGCATTTATAATAAACTAAGAAAAGAATGGGTCCAAGGATTTAACCTTGAGGAACGCCACACATTATTTGTTTATAGTCACTGAAGAATTTTGAGCCTTTCTCATTTTTTATCAGAACTCTTTGGTATCCATAACTAAAGTAATTTTTAAACCAATTTAACAGCAACTTTTCTATTTGAATATACCTCGATTTATCAATCAATACCATAATATCAACTGTATCAAAAGCCTTTATCAGGTCAATAAACAAACCCAAGTTTCCCTTGCCAATAGTATTTTGAATTTTTATTATTAGGTCTGTAGCTGCAGCTTGAGTATTTGAGTTTTTCAAGAAACCATATTGTCCGGCAAAAAGAATAGTTGTTTCTATTTAAATATTCCAAGAATCTATTTTTGACAGCTTTTTTTTATTATTTTTGCAAGATTCATGATGAGACTAATAGACCTATAGTTACTACAAAGATTTTTAGTGCCTTTTTTATGTATAGGAACAACCAAGGATTCTTTCATTTTATCTGGCACTATTCCAGCTTCAAAAGATAAATTAATTATATGTAGTGGGTGACCTGGTGGTCTAGGGGTAAGGTTTCAGACTTCTATGTTGGCGTCCGGGGTTCAATCCTCGGTCCCGACAAAGATTTATCTGATTGCCAAACCCTTCCTTCACCTCTGACAAGACATGTATTAATCACAACTTTTGAATTTGAGGAATGCCAGGTCTCCACCGTGGTTCGGATTCCACGTTAAACTGTAGGTCCTCCATTTCATCTCACATTCACCCTAACATTGCACATTAGCGTAAGTGTGTATAACCTGAACGGGTAGTAAGACGCGGTGCTAATAATAATTATTATATGTAACAATATAGGACTTAAGGTAAGCACCCACTGGGTCGGTACCGCACGGACCGCAAAGACGGTACGGAAAGTACAACTAATTCGTAGCATTATTTGTTACCGAGATGCGCCCACTGCGTCGGTACCGCCGGCAACGGACTCTCCGCC
>CABFVX010009636.1:0-17520 GCA_902151425.1 Timema shepardi
GATAAATCTGTGCCGGGACCGAGGATTGAACCCCGGACTCCCAGCACAGAAGTCTGACACCTTACCCCCTAGACCGCCAGGTCACCAATACGGATATTAAAATTGCCTTTTTTTTCTTTTTCGTCCCATGAAAAAAAAGGTTTTCTTTGAATAATGGTCAGTAAATATTTGCCACCTCCCATGAAAATCAGGACTGAAATATAATTAATCAATTCTCTCTAACAATACCGTTACTATAACGAACAACAATGGACGTTCCGAGATAATATGGCGAGGGCTTTATTCAGTTTTATTTTTATTTATTTTTGCCAGCAAGTCATTCCGGACAATGCCAGTCTAGTTGCGAAGTGCCAGCTGATCGCAGTAGAGGCGGTCGGATCAGCAACATAGCAACATAAGTTGCAAACGGGATATAATTATTAACACCATAACGAGAAAAGGCGTGCATTGAGCTTCATAATAATACAATTCCCCGCCTCACTGGTCTAACTGTGGCAGCCGGGGGTGAGGAAACTACAGCCCGCGGGCCATACGTGGCGCGCCGTTGGGATCAATCCATCCCGCGGGAACTATATTTTGCTTGGCGTTCAGTTCTGTTGTTATTCGTCATGAAAACTGTGTCAAAAAACTGCTTGATGAATTTTAACAACGTTTTCAAGATTTTAGGAATATTTAATTCGACCTGGATATTTTTTAGCGTGTCATTTAGAGTGGATTATTAAAAAGGGGAGAAGTGGCTCACAGCTCTCATATGAAACTGAATTTTGTAAAACCATGCCAAAATTAACATTTCCAAACTTTGTAAATCGTACCCAAAAATACAAGGCAATGTTTGTATTAGCACCGCGAGTCACTACCTGTTCAGGTTATACGTGTATTTACTCATGTGTCAGGGATTAGGAAGGCATAATTTAGAGGAAGTGTGCCCTCATTTGCATGGGGATGGATTAGAAAACCCCGTTTAAGAAAAATCACCCTCAGGAGAGCTGACCGGGATTTGAGCCCGCATCTCTCTCCTATCAGCAGTATATTACGAGAGTGACACCTCAGACTATGCGGCCACCAAACCTAGTGTAAACCCTAGAGCGCTACTCACTAGTCTGCCTATATCTGGGGGGTAGCATCACACCCGGGTATACTCAGGGTGGTTTACCACTCTGCCTGCACGCAATGTCGGGTACATTTGTTCTCAGTTCAATCCTACTCATTCTTACCTCATTAGGTAATTAGTTCGTAGCACGAGCAGGTAGTCAGACGCATTGATAACAAAACAATTCCAATGTATGTCTTTATGACTAAAAACTTTAGAAAAATATAAACACAATTTATTCAACCAGAGTTTTTATAAGTCCCATTTTACTGGTGAGATGTGTGAGACGAAATAATATACACTGTTACATTAACATATCCAGGAAAGTAACACCTCTGTTCACGAAAGATTTATAGGCCAACATCTCGGAAACAATTGGTTTTATCAAAATATATTTCAAACAAAAGCATTTAAGAATGCTCCATCTTTTCAATGACAAGATATTTCGTATCTCCAAGAGTTGTGGAGATATTATCGAGATCGGAGATATCCGCCGATGTAAAGTAACTTAAAAGACACTTTTTTCGGAAAATTAGATAAGAATTCTTATCAAAACCGTTAGAGCCAATTTGTGAAAAATAGATTTTTTCCTTCTTTTTTGGCCCTTAAGTAAACTACCCTTAATTTTAGGGTTAAATATATAATTCCAAAAACTCCTCGGGAAAATGAGAACACTGGATACCGAGTATCAAGTCTAGCCCGATCAGTGAAATGATTTCGGCTCTAGACTGAGATACAGACACATAGACAAACAGACACAGAGGGACAGACAGACAGACACACACACATACAGACACCCAGAAAGACACACAAACAGACACATGGCATGGCGAAGAATACTTTACTGATTTCAGGAGGTCAATAAAGTCCACATTTATCAAAATCCTGAGTTAGATTTTTTTAAATATCACAATATTTCTCTGTCCGAGGGTTCGTGAGAGAGAAAAGAGGTAAAAGAAGATCACTATGGAGAGAGGAGTCAGTCATCTGGATGGTTGGTAACCAACAGATCAAGGATCGAATCCCGGACACATGTAGCGGATGGTTTTCTTATAAATAGATTTGCATGCTCCCTTCACACCAATGCGGGTACATTTCCTTTAAATACTACCTTTTCTTTAAAGTAAAAAATGCTAAATGGCCGGGAGTATAGCATGGCGAGGGTCTACAAAAGTTGTTAAGGTCACTAAAGATAAGATATTTGTAAAAATGTAAATGTTTTCTGTATTATTTGTGTCCCTGAGTGAATATGCTATAAAACAAACCCCATCTCATGTTAGCATAATGCTATAGGCCAGCGATTCACAAAGTGGGGTCCACGGACCCTCAGGGGTCCACGAATTTCATCCGGGGGTCTGTGAGATCATCCATCGAATCCCTGACATACCTTTATATTATTTTTAGATCATATAAAATCATATATAAAAGGATAAATCCCTGGTACGTACTAAACATAATGGAGATGTATTCCAATATTATTATTATTATTATTATTATTATTAGCCCCGCGTCTTACTACCCGTTCGGGTTATACGCACTAACGCTAATGTGTAATGGTAGGGTGATTGTGAGATTAAATGGAGGACCTACAGTTTAACGTGGGATCCTAACCACGGTGGAGGCCTGGCATTCCCCACATTCACAAGATGTCTTGTCAGAGGTGAAGGAAGGGTTTGGTAATCAGATAAATCTTTGCCGGGACCGAGGATTGAACCCCGGCCGCCGGCAGAGAAGTCTGACACCTTACCCCCTAGACCGCCAGGTCTCCCCATTGCCATATTAAATCCCGACGATGGAGACTAAAGATTAAATTCATATGACTAATTATCCCTATAATATACTATAAATTAATTATTATTATTAATTTTTTTTAAATAATTTATCCTACATCAAGGGGCCCGCGAATCAGCACCGACTAACACGTTTGTGAACCCCTGCAATAAGCAATGTATTAACGTCGACAAACAAAATATTTCACTCTTGTTTAAATAATTAGAGGCAGAACTAACCGAATATTTAAAATTCCGTTAAACTCCCTGGCATTTCTCTGTTTCCCCTGACTGTATGCACCATGGTGCTATCGGACTAGTTCACGCGTAGTATATAGTCCCTAGTTGAGGTTAAATGACTCGCCCGGTTCCACCCTTGCTTACGGACACGTGACTGTAACAAAGGTCGAGGACTGATCATAACTTCCATTAAGAACAAGAGTTTGTCCCGAGATCTTAGCCTCGAAAATGGTCCAGAGCGTTGATCTACACGTTTGTAAAGCCACGGGCGATATTCCATCCGAGTGTTCCTGTAGTCACAGACCAGAGGAGGGATCCAAAGCTGCTGATTGGCTGCTGGACTCGAGGTCCCTGGTTCGACTCTTGGCTGCTGAACTCGAGGTCCATGGTTCGACTCTTGGCTGCTGACCTAGAGGTCTCCCTGTTTCTCAGAGGGTATTGGGACACTCAGAACTTGATTTACTTGCCCACAATGTGTGCAGACGATAACACTCGGTGATGTCCATCCAGCTGCTGGGATGTCCGCTTCATTGGGGGTCGGTGACCTACTTGGGTCCCGATACACTTATATACACAGGGTGTTCACAAGCTCACAGCCCAAACTGCACATACAGCTTGTTTGAACCAAAAGTAGTACAGCATCCCTACATAATTACATCCGGAAACTATGTTAATACATTAGATTGTGTTCCAAGTTTCGGTGTACAGCGCCGGGAGATCAAAGCTGTTCAAGCATGCGTGTGCAACAGGTTGCATAGGAGCTAGGAGCGTGGTACTACACACCTCTACATCTCGGAGCCCGGCAGCAGAACATACCACAGTTAATAGTGAACAACACACCGGACCAGCTAGAAATGGGAATACGTTCTGAGGGCCATCGTTAACTGTCCTACAGCACAGAAAGTGCTTGCCACTATTACATGTGAGGTGCCACGCACCCAACTGCAACATCAA
This sequence comes from Timema shepardi, assembly GCA_902151425.1. NCBI lineage: Eukaryota > Metazoa > Arthropoda > Insecta > Phasmatodea > Timematidae > Timema > Timema shepardi. Next base: position 4,054 of record CABFVX010009636.1, read on the forward strand.
TCAACGCAAAGTTGATTAAATGTTTTCCAGTTCGCAGCATCCACAAAGTGAGGGACATTTTGTGCGTAATGTTGGCAAATATGTAGCGTGTTCCCTTGAATTGAGGTTGGTAGACATGTAGCGTGGTCCTTGTATTGAGGTTGGTAGACGTGTAGCGTGGCTCCTCGTCTTGAGGTTGGTAGACATGTATCGTGGTCCTAGTTTTGAGGTTGGTAGACATGTATCGTGGTCCTAGTCTTGAGGTTGGTAGACATGTATCGTGGTCCTAGTTTTGAGGTTGGTAGACATGTAGCGTGGCTCGTAGCCTTGAGGTTGGTAGACATGTATCGTGGTCCTTGTCTTGAGGTTGGTAGACATGTATCGTGGCTCCTAGTCTTGAGGTTGGTAGACATGTAGCGTGGCTCCTAGCCTTGAGGTTGGTAGACATGTATCGTGGTCCTTGTTTTGAGGTTGGTAGACATGTTTCGTGGTCCTTGTTTTGAGGTCGGTAGACATGTATCGTGGTCCTAGTTTTGAGGTTGGTAGACATGTAGCGTGGCTCCTAGCCTTGAGGTTGGTAGACATGTAGCGTGGTCCTTGTCTTGAGGTTGGTAGACATGTATCGTGGCTCCTAGTCTTGAGGTTGGTAGACATGTAGCGTGGCTCCTAGCCTTGAAGGTTGGTAGACATGTATCGTGGTTCTTGTCTTGAGGTTGGTAGACATGTATCGTGGTCCTAGTTTTGAGGTTGGTAGACATGTATCGTGTTCCCTTGCCTTGAGGTTGGTAGACATGTAGCGTGGCTCCTTGCCTTGAGGTTGGTAGACATTGCCTTGAGGTTGGTAGACATGTAGCGTGGCTCCTTGCCTTGAGGTTGGTAGACATGTAGCGTGGCTCCTTGCCTTGAGGTTGGTTGTTCGAACACAGCGTGCCAATATTTGTGCCTGTTTTAAAGGAATTCACCGCGCGCCGCTGACATCTCATACCAAACTGTTGACTCCATCCAAACCTAGGTTCGTGCCAACTCATTTGAATACTTGCATGCAAGGCCGCGCGGGGGATTATGGGCCGCACCGGATACAAGAAATACTTACAACTATTTCTATCGTTTATTTAAACCGTGATCAAGAAGAATGTTATAATAGTTTTCATCCAAAACTTGTTATTTTTAAGTAAATAACTCGAAAGTTGTGTTGCTGTAATTTCTCTCCGTCCGTAGTTGGGCATACCCTCAGCCGTCTGTCTGGTTAGTGCTGTTCGCACCATCTGGTGTACATCCCATGTACTGAGGGAGTCCAGGAATTGTGGTAGTTTCCCGTTGCCTTCCACACTACATTTCTATGAGCGAGCGTGAAAGGACCTGTCAATTTTACCAGGAAAGGTATTTTCCCCTAACCTTCCAGGGTTCTTCTACCCGCCACAATCGACAAGGGGACCGACGGCATTACTTACACTCCGAAGGAAGTTGTGCTACTGCTATCTATCGCTCAAGAAAACTCCGTCAACCCCAGTCAGGTTCGAACCCACGAACCTCGGGTCTTATTATTATTATTATTATTATTATTAGCACCGCGTCTTACTACCCGTTCGGGTTATACGCATTTACGCTAATGTGTAATGGTAGGGTGATTGTGAGATGAAATGGAGGACCTACAGTTTAACGTGGGATCCGAACCACGGTGGAGGCCTTGCATTCCCCACATTCACAAGATGTCTTGTCAGAGGTGAAGGAAGGGTTTGGTAATCAGATAGATCTGTGCCGGGACCGAGGATTGAAGCCCGGCCGCCAGCACAGAAGTCTGACACCTTACCCCTAGACCGCCAGGTCACCTGTGTGTGAAGTAAATTACCCTTAGTTTCAGGATTGGATGTATAATTCCAAAACTCCTCGGGGGGACCCGATTATAACCTCAGATAGCGAGTTTTAGCCAAATCTGTAGAATAGTTGTGGCTCTGGTCCAGGAGACACACACACAGAACATTGTAAAACAACCTTTTGGAGTTCGGCGGGCCATCAAAATATCCACCTCCATCAAATATCCACCTCCATCAAAATATCCACCTCCATCAAATATCCACCTCCATCAAAATATCCACCTCCATCAAAATATCCACCTCCATCAAAATATCCACCTCCATCAAATATCCACCTCCATAAAATATCCACCTCCATCAAATATCCACCTCCATCAAAATATCCACCTCCATCAAAATATCCACCTCCATCAAATATCCACCTCCATCAAATATCCACCACCATCAAAATATCCACCTCCATCAAAATATCCACCTCCATCAAATATCCACCTCCATCAAATATCCACCTCCATCAAAATATCCAGTTATATTTCTTGACGATCACAATACTTCTCTATCCGAGGGGGCTACGAGGAAGTAATTAGCATAATCAATAGTAATCACATAGCCTTTAAATCACGTGTTTAGTGTTTGAGGCAAAACTTGCCTCTTTAGAAGATCTTTGAGTGACGGGGGGAAGGTGAGGGGGGGGGACCACTTAGTGGGCCCCCGAGACAAACTGAGTCTCCACCCCCCACACCCCCTTTCCAACACTTCTTTAAAATATTTAACAAAAAAAATACAATATTTATAAAAGTGTTGAATGTGTTTCTTAGAACTGCTGAAATCGTTTCATTTTGACCAATTTGATTGAATGGATTACCTGTTATATTTCCCCTCGTGTTGGCATGAGGTCACGTGGGAGTAGAGGGTTGTGTATTTTTTTAAAGTTTTTATAGCAATAAAGATTTTGGCAAAAATAAATCAAAGATTGCTCCAGTATAAACGTATGGTTGAACTTTGTTCACGTGGTGATATCAACAATTGTTGAATATCTGTCGAGACAACTGACCGTGCGTAGGGGAAGATAAGCTCTGTTTCTGATGGAGACATATCAGATGTGTGTCCGGCGGTAGGAGAACAAACAGGGAGGGGGAAATACACCCCCCAACTATCCACAAAGATCCATTCTACTCTCCTACACCAGTTACCTTTCTGATCAACTTTGTGCTTTCCGAGGAGGAGCGTGTCAGCTGTTAACCTATGTCCACATGTCTATATAACTATAGAGTCATAGAACATAGTCTATAGTGTTCGTCCCAGTAAACAACACTCTCGACTGCTGGTGAAGGGGATATCGGGGTTGTCGTACCGAGGGTAGTTTCCACTCTTTCTTCGCGCAAATACTGGTGTATTTACTATAAATAGGTGACCTGGCGGTCTAGGGGGTAAGGTGTCAGACTTCTGTGCTGGCGGCCGGGGTTCAATCCCCGGTCCCGGCACAGATTTATCTGATTACCAAACCCTTCCTTCACCTCTGACAAGACATCTTGTGAATGTGTGGAATGCCAGGCCTCCACCGTGGTTCGGATTCCACGTTAAACTGTAGGTCCTCCATTTCATCTCACAATCACCCTACCATTACACATTAGCGTAAGTGCGTATAACCCGAACGGGTAGTAAGACGCGGTGATAATAATAATAATAATAATAATAATAATCTTAATAATACTCTAAATTCAACCTTTCTCACCCCTAACACAGCACTCAGTACATTGGCTATGCTTACATCCAGTGCGGGTAGTAAGAATTGTTTGCTACACTAAGCACAACATTTGGTTGTCGCTATTTCAGGTAACCAGGCGGTGCCCTTAAGGACAGAGAGAGAGGCGGACTTAAGGTCTATAGCGATACGGAAGTTACCAAGTGTGGACTTGAGGTTTTATCGCGCAGTTAACGCCGTTTAACGGGCAACGACCTTGCATTGTGTTCAGTGGAGCGCTCGGCCTTTCTTCCTTCCAGTCTGGTGTGAAGAGCCCTGGGCCACACCGGGGGACTGGCAGACCAAGTTGTCAGTCTCGTTTATTGGGTCACTCTCCCCTCCAAGCCAATGCGGGTACATTTCTATAGTTTAAATCTTCCTCGTCCCTACCCTATTTGTGTAAGACGCGGCTCTTGAAATGAACACTCATTATCTATACTAGTAAAGTAATAATTAACGACGGTAATGGGAATGGTCCTTCCAACTGCCAACTAACCACAAAAATAGCCAATAATTTCTCTTCTTAAGGGGAGTGGTGATCACCTAAAAACAAAATATGATAACAGGACAATCTTGTCCACGTGGAGAAATTTAAATGTGGCGTGTGCCCTGAAGTGAGCATGTGTGGTTGTCGAGTTTTATCCACCTTCACTCTCCAGATGTGGCGTGTGCCCTGAAGTGAGCATGTGTGGTTGTTGTTTCAGTGACAGAGGCGGCGCGTGACGCCTCCTGCCCCCGCATCTGTCCCCAGCAAGCCAGCGTAGAGCCCGCGTGCGGCTCTGATGGAGTGATCTACGCCAGCCAATGTGAGATGAGGAAGAAGACCTGTGGGAAAGGTGAGGAACCTTCATTCTACCTCTCGGGGAAGGGGGTGGTCCAGCATTAGAACATATAGACAGTTATGATATTGTAAGCCAATAGTGTTATCAACTATTATTATTGTTATTGCGATGTTCCAGGAGTCCGTGTGGCCCCTGAGTCCGGCCTCTGTCAGCAATCCGCCGGCTCCAACTGCGACCACCGCTGTGGCAAAGACAGAGACTACGTGTGTGGGACCAATGGACGTACCTACCTCAACAGGTGCATTCTGCAGGTGGAGATCTGCAGGTGAGTTTCCACACGCTTATAGGGGGACGCACCTGGAGTAGAAGCAATGGGCTCTCCTTATGACCAGAACATAAAATTGCAAACCGGTCAGACAGGAACATCTGGTTCACGACGTTAACAGTAGTCAGTTCAATGTTCACATGAAGGGCCTTTTAGAAAATATAGACGTATTTCGGTTACGGTCAATATTGTATTGGTTATATCTATCAAAAGTGACAGCTGCATATCAAATGACTTGACTTATGACTATGTGAAATTAGATCTAGAAAGCAAAATTTGGCCATTTTTTAGGTTGGGTATCCAGCTCTCTCACCTCGGCCCTTGTAACAACATATCCGCCCACCGTGAGAACTGCCCAGTGTCGTGCGATCAAGCTCCTGTCGACGGCCCTATCTGCGGCTCTGACGGCAATGTCTACAAGAGCACGTGTCTGATGAAACTTCTTACCTGCGGGTAAGGTTGGGACCTCACATGAGTCGTGTCCAGGGCAAAAAATCGTACAAGTCCACTCTCTCGTTCGTTAAAATCCGCAGGGTTTGTATACCTTGATTTACTTACGAATGGATATTTGGAAAACCACACACAAAACAACTTCCAGAACTTTAATGGAGTTGGCTCTAGAATCGTTACTAGGAATCTAAACTAGCATTAAGGGACATAATGAGCCTGATTAGGGTTCAGGACAGACCCTTCTTGTAACATGTTGTCCCTGTTGATCCAGGCAAGGCGTGGTTCGCACCTCCAAGAAGTATTGTCAGACGACAAGACACTGCAAAGAATCGTGCTGGAGGAACGCTAAGCCCACCTGTGGCTCAGACGGACAGATCTACAGTAACTCCTGCAGGATGAAGTCAAAGAACTGCGGGTGAGGCTTGGATTGAGTTCACCGGTCACCCATCTGATGTGACGTAGATCAGACACACTGAGTACCTCCTCCCCCTGCTCTGTGTTCCAGCAAGCACGTGTTCGAGGTGCCCATGTCTTTCTGTGTGACGCAAGAACGGAGTGGTAGCGGTAACGTCTGCCCTCTGTCTTGCGATGGACAACCCGAGAGGCCGACGTGCGGCTCCGACGGGAACGTATACCGCCACGAGTGCGAGCTCAAGATGCTCAACTGTGGGTGAGTCGAACAGAGCTTTCCACTCGAGTAAATCAGCGTGCAACAATAACAATATCAGAGGGGGAATTAGAGAGAGAGAGTTCGGTCTGTAAGTTGTTAGCATCTGGCCTGCTTTCAAGGAATCTAAAACAGAATTACCAGAAAATAGTCTCACCGCGTGTTCTTTATAGCTGTGAAACACGGTGTCTTACCTTAATTGACGAGAATACACCTAGGGTGTTCTAAAACAAGGGGTCTATTAAGATATTTGGCCCAAAACTTGGTTAATATATCAGACTGTAGAGGAGGGAACATAAGGATGAGTTATATACCCTGTACTTATCATCAGACATTGTTTAAGTAATACCCTTGCTTCCTATACTACAGTAGCCCCGTGGCTCCTTTGGTGCTGACTGACAGCTCACAGCCGACTTCTGACAGTCAACATTTAGGTATATAACTAAAGTTTGACTGTCAGAATTGACAGCTGCTAAACACATGTTTTTGCAGATCATATGGTTCAGCGTAGGGATACATAATTTGGCCTGGTAACTTCACAAAGCCGTCAGCTCTCATCTGCGGGTTGTCAGTCAGCACCCAAGAAGTCATGGGGCTACTGTATCTCATGTACTCCCTGTACCCCTCACTTTTTACCGGGTAACTTCACTCCTAATCCTGTTTCTCCTCGTGACAGCCAGCATTCTCCTCTCAAACTTCATTCCCATGGCCTCCACTCTCCTGCATTGTGCGTATGTAATAGATTGAACCCACTTTATGAGCTACGCAGCAAATACGCTATTAAGCGTAGGTTTATCAAAGCTATGGTTAAAAGTGGCGTGTTAGAATTGTGTTGTAATGAGCTATACCCCATTCACGGTAGGAACTACTCTCTGAAATATCTTTTTTCCTACCATTATCCTACTATACGATAGATTTCTGGTAGGGGAAAAGGCCTTTCAGAAAACAATTCCTACGCTGAGCGGACTATGTTATTATAAATGTGTGTATTGTCTGTTTATTATTGAAGGTCTAACTCAAGGAGGAAAGTAACAAGAGTCGACTTCGAAAAGTGCCGAGCCAGACTCAGCAAGTGCAGTAAGAGCAAGTGTACAGGTGAGGTTGACCCTGTGTGTGGGACTGATTCTCACAGCTATATCAACATGTGTGAACTACAACAAGCGACCTGCATGTGAGTATTTACCTTCTCTGTACGTGTGACATTATAACATGACATGACATGTAAACACTCAAAACTATATGTTGACAAATTCACCATTACTGGAATTTTTAATTATTTGAAAATGAACACTATTCCAAGATTAACCGTTATAACTCATTAGAAAGTTTCTTTGAAAGTTTAACATCATTTAAAACTCGTGGGATTTTTTTAAATATCTGAATTCACTATTTGGTCCAAAATGTCATCAAGATAATGGGGAGTGAAAGAAGTTATATAATGATGAGCTACATACTGTGTACAGTAGTTATCACATACATTGTTAGAGTAATCAGATCTCGCAGGCTACGGTGAACAGGACATGCAGCGTGAATGGCAGAAACTAGTACCACGTCTAATGAGATAGATTGGGTAGAATTAGCTCAAGAAAGGGATAGGGTGTAATGAGGTGGACTGGATAGAACTAGCTCAAGATAGAGATAGGGTGTAATGAGGTGGACTGGATAGAACTAGCTCAAGATAGAGATAGGGTGTAATGAGGTAGACTGGATATAACTAGCTCAAGATAGGGATAGGGTGTAATGAGGTGGACTGGATAGAACTAGCTCAAGAAAGGGATAGGGTGTAATGAAATGGAGTGTATAGAACTAGCTCAACATAGGGATATGATGTAATGAGGTGGACTGGATAGAACTAGCTCAAGATAGAGATAGGGTGTAATGAGGTGGACTGGATAGAACTAGCTCAAGATAAAGATAGGGTGNTAATGAGGTGGACTGGATAGAACTAGCTCAAGATAGAGATAGGGTGTAATGAGGTGGACTGGATAGAACTAGCTCAAGATAAAGATGTGTGGTGTACTTTTATAAGTACGGCAATGAACTCTTGAGTTCTTAATGCTTTAACGTAGGTAAGTGAGAAATGTTTTCCATTTTAATCTGATTTAAAGGCTTAATCCTAAATGGTAAACCCATTTTTTTACCCTTTTTAAAGCAGGCAGGATTAATATAGTAACTAACATGCGTTGAATTCATCACATGGGTAAGCAAAAGCGGTTTAAATTGTCACCACTTGGTATAACTTACCCCCCTCCCAGATCAAATGGCCCGTCTCCAACTTTCTCCAGTGGAACAAGGGCTCTGTGAACTAACACCAGACTACCTAGCTGGCCCTATGGGAACAGCGCCCTGATTGGCTTAGAGCTAGTCACGTGACCACGCCCCTCACTCTCTGATTGGCTGTTGGTTTTCCCCTACCCTCCTCCTGACAACTAGAGGGCATGAAGCACCCAGTGAAATATATCAGGGTTCGAACTTGTGTTGGGTGAGATTGGGGATTTGAATACCTGCCGAGGTGTACTGTTGATAATTCTCACTAAATGGTTTCCCACTCTCGCGCTGGAACATTTCCTTACTCCCCCTCTACGCAAATGTGGATTCAACCTTCCCAATTCTGAATCCAGCTGGACTCGCGGATCTGCTTCTTCTTTCAATCGGATGTAATATTTGGTTTGGTTGATCTCGAAGGAGGGGGGAGCGAGGGAAAGTGAAAGGGGTATTACGGCTGTGATACGCTGTCAGATGCTCGGTGGTCACACTCTTCCCTAAGCGGCCGGCCAGAGAAGATGCTCCCATTGCTCGCTAGAGACGCCGAGGGAGGAGCGCCCGGAACCATGGACAGCACGCCAATAAATAAAAAATAAACTCCAACGTCCCGTTCCAATCCTACGACAATACAGTCCCCACACAAATAAAAAAACTCCAACGCCCGTCCCAAATCCTAACCAGACATAAAAAAAAACAAGTTTGGACCAGAATAAACCACTGAAAGGGGGTCAGGGGGAGGGGGAAAACCAATCATAGTGTGACACAACATTACGTAACAACCCATCAGAGATCGAAAACAACATTGCGTAACAACCAATCAGAGAGCAACAACAACATTACGTAATCATCACAATACACTCTCTCCAAATCGGGGTAAAAGGTCCGATGCGCCAAATGGCCTTGAGCTGAACCAGCGACCTTCAGAAGGCCACGACAGATGCACCAAGTGGCTTTGAGGTTTCAGGACTCTTCAACAAGGTCTTTGCCACCCTCGTTCAAAATGTATAACCATTTATGACTGAGGAGGGGTATGACCCCCACTGACCTCCCAAAGACTGCTGTCAGTGTAACTTAGTTCGTTCTGTGCCATGGCGATGTAAGGAGGGTGGGGAGTGAGGGAAAAGTGAAAGGGTGGCAAATAGCTGCCAGCCGGTCAGTGGTCGCATTCTATGCTACTCTGCCGTCAGAAGAGCTTCGTGCTCTGTGCTGATGCCACGGGAGGAGCACTCAACGCCGTGGACTGCACGCCAGTAAATAAATAAAAAACTCCAACACCTCGTCCCAATACTACCCAGACATAAAAAAACACTGAATAAATAACCAATGAGCACACATATTTTTAAAAAATTAGCATACATGAATAACCATAGAGCACACATAAAAAAGCAATGAGCATACATAAATAACCAATTAGCACAAATAAAAAATCAGACAAGAATAAACAAGTTTGGAGCACTGGAAAGAGAGTCGGGAGAAGAGGAGGGGGAGGGGAAAATAAACAGCCAATCAGAGAGCGAGGAGCATGGTCACGTGACCAGCTCTAAGCCCATTAGAGTGTTGTTCCCATAGCGCCAGCTACAGTAGCCCCATGGCTTCTTTGGTGCTGACTGACAGCTCACAGCTGACGTTTGACCGTCAGAAGTGACAGCTGCTAAACACATGTTTTTGCAGATCATATGGTTCGGCATAGGGATACATAATTTGGTTTGGTAACTTTTCAAAGCCGTCAGTCAGCACCAAAGAAGCCATGGGGCTAGTGTAGGTAGTCTCAAGTCACCACAACTAACTCCAAGTCATCACAACTAACCACAGGTCATCACAACTAACTCCAGGTCATCACAACTGACTCCAGGTCACCACAACTAGCTCCAGGTCACTACAACCAATGCTGCCACTCACCCGCCAAATTAAATAAAACTATATTTTCAGGAAAGGAGTAACATTGGCTCATCAAGGTAATTGCTCTACGCTGGCAGATGAACTTTGTCCAAACGAATGCTCTGAAGAAGACAAGCCTGTTTGTGGATCAGATGGGAACGTGTACAGGTAAAATAGGTTTGAAAGTAGCTGTTGTTTTGTGTAGAATACATTTAGCACTATGGACTTAACACAAGTTAACTCTCATTTGATTGAGCACCCTTCAAAAGTTTCGGAGATATTAGGGTAGTATATCTTTCTTTTATCACACTGTCCCACATTTAAAATGTTAACATATTTCTTATCCTAATCTCACACCTTAGCTTAGTCGGTAGTGTGTCTGCCTCCTGAGTTAGTGGTACCGGGTCCGATTCCTGGCATGGCCAAAAAGGTTATCAATGGTGAAATATGGGTTTACCCTTTCACATTGATAAATTAACGGCCGGGGACAGGATGTTGTGCTTGTCCTGGTCTTGAGTTAGATTGTGAGGGGTATGAAGCTACGACAGGCCTACATAAATACTGAGCCAGGCCACAAGCTGGAAATAGTAATGGACTTACAGTAAATATTTAATATTCTCTTTTAACATAACTTTCAGATGAAATTTGGCACTTTATGTAAGTGAAGTGGTGTTTTACTTCCTCTTTGGTTGGTTATAGACAATAATTATAATTATTATGATTATTTATATACTGTAAATAACCTCTTCATGGATGTGCATCTTGATTGTTCCTAAAATTATATCAAAATGTTACGTTATTTAGTATTCAAAATAGATTTGAAGAAGGTTGTATGAATGGAGGTGTTTCAGGTTAGGTTGAATGGAGAGCTTACGTTCTGGTGGCCTTGGACTGTCCAGTTCCTTAAGACCAGAAAGCTAGATGTGTCAGGTTAGGGTTGAATGGAGAGATTACGTTCTGGTGGCCTTGAACTCTCCAGTTTCTTAAGACCAGAGAGTTAGTTGTGTCAGGATAGGGTTGAATGGAGAGCTTACGTTCTGGTGGCCTTGAACTCTCCAGTTTCTTAAGACCAGAGAGTTAGTTATTTATTTATTTAGTTAGTTGGCGTAGTTACCATAGTATGTCCATAATATAACTATTTGTTGTCAAGTAAACAAAAACACCAAGCTCTCCAGTCTAATTTGGCTGCGAGTAGGAGGTCAGGGCTCTAATCCTTGCTACGTATAATAAGTTTGTTTTCTAAATAGTTTTCCACTCTCCCTTGCAGGAAATATAAGCTAGTTTCAGCTAACACATAATATTTTCCCCCATTTCTCAGATCCCAGTGCCAAATGAAGAAAGATACTTGTGGTCAGAAGGTAGTGTCAGTCCCCTTGCAGCATTGCAGGACCACTGAGAAATGTAACGAGGTGTGCGGGGAGCAAAGAGAGTTCATCTGTGGCTCCGACAATAAGTTCTACCGGAACCAGTGTGAGATGAAGAGAGATAACTGTGGGTGAGTAAATTACACTGTGAGATAGATATAACGTTATTTAAATATTAGCTTCCAAACATACATACTATATTCACGGAATCTTGATGCGTTTCCTATAACCCTCTAGTTACCATTACTATACAATACAAGAGCAAGGTGTTTGCGAATATTCCCCTTGTGCTTCTGAAACAAAATATGACGTATATGAATCTTGGGGCGGAGTCACGTTGGGATTGAAAAACCCCTAGTTAGAGTAAGGGCTTTCTGGAGACACGTTTGTGGTGTGTATGATCGTACTTAAGGTGGTTGAGGGCTTTGGCCCCATCTGGAAAAACATAATATGGCACTTCACTATTATCTGGTTAAAGCTATGAGTGACATTCTCTATAAACCGTATAAATATTATTAATATAATAATTGAAAATCAGCCCACAACTTAAACTTTATTTTTATATTCATAGCAATTTATTTTAAATAATTATAAATGTGACTACATAATCAATCAAACCAAAACTAAATCGGTGAAACCGCGGCTTAAAATAATCTCTCGATGAAATGAATGCTAATATTATGTTTGTTAATCTGTGTACTTTTCAAGATAAAATTAAAGTGGCCACACCTTTATAATGTTTAGTATTAAGTTACATTTTTTAGTAGCTTATTGTACTATTTAAATGTATTTTTGCAAAGATGCATTAAAATAAAATATGGAACCTCTTAGCCACTAAATATGTATTTACTCTTAAGATATTATGGAAGGAGACGCGAGAAAAGGTACCTTGAGGTTTTTTATTCAGTGTTCATAGCAAACAATATTTTTCGGCAAAATAAAAATAAAATATTTCTCCAATTGAAACATAGAATTTAATTTTCTACACATGATAATATCAACATGAACGTTTTTGTATTAGATGAGATTTTTTTTTTTAAACAAAGATCATCAAATTCTGGGAAACCCTTGACTGTTGAGATTCAAGTCCCTATGCGGTATTTTATGTATTGAGTTCTGACGCCGGCATCAATTAATTGTATTTGTTGCTTTTTCAGTAAACACATCTATGTAGTCCCTATCAAGAGATGTTTGGCGGGCTTCATGTTCAGGGGCTGCCAGAAGATATGTCCGACCTACTATGATCCTATCTGTGGCACAGACAGGAAGACGTACTCCAACGATTGTTTCTTGGAAATGGAGAACTGTCGGTCTCGCTCTTTGGTATCCAAGCGACACCATGGCAAATGTGGTCAGCCTGTTAACGAGGCAAAGAACTACATCTACTAGACAGAGAAGGAAACCTTCGGGGATGGTCATCTCTCTCAAACTTACAACCAGAGCTGAAACCAACTTCTAGATCAGGAATATGTGCTGTATTTGCATATAAAACATATTCCCATTGCAGTTTATTCTCGTTTCATTGAACTCACACAGTGGTAAAATCTGTTTATAGAAAATGGAAAAAATGAATTATGTTTATATTAGGCTGTGCCTACTTTATACGAGTCAGAAATGTTTATGCTGCATTTAGTCTGGTAATATAAATGTTTCAATATTGTAGTTTTTTAAAATATGGTTGCTAAAATTATACTTGTAATGGCTATTTAATATTGAAGTATGTTTACTTTACACATATTATAATTCATACCCTCACACTATCAATGTAATAGTATGTGTAAATATACTCACTCTTGTTAAACAAGCTCCAAATATTGCTTATCTGTTTAAAATAAATAAATTAACAATAGTTTAATTGTTGTTATCATAGATAATTGATAAGTATAATATGGTTTTGATATAGTATATAAATTCCATCAAATTTTGGGAGAATTACTTAATTCCCTAAACAACATACTACGTACCGTCCTGTTAAATATTTGTAAATTTTAAGTACAGAATAACTAATAGCATTAGGCGTAGACTGTATTGAAAATATTTACTTTTATTAATTTAATTTTATTTCCTCAGTTGCGATTATTTTTAAAAAACATACACTTAACATACTTTAACTCTTTGGCCCGTATGCAAGGACGATGCTGAGCACGGCCAGAGTATGGGCTGAGCCTGAGCATGAGCACAGGCTCAGCTCAGCTTAAT